>JADRCH010000257.1:1336853-1436478 GCA_019843965.1 Rhynchomys soricoides
GCAGACGACTCTCGGTTTCTTACCAAGGCTGTCCAGTGTGAGCAGACAGCCAGGCACTTTATTTTTATTTCTTTTTTTATACTCATGCAAGTTTACTATATAAGAAAAACCTTTTTTCTCACCATTTTTAATGATTCCCTGGGAATTTCCAGTCATGCAAACAGATCATACTCACTTCCCAGTCCTTCCATGTCTACTCTTATGACCCCCTCCAAAAAAAGTAAAGTTAAAATAAAAAAATAGAAAAAACCAAGCCCAATTTGTGTTACCTATATACTCATTGGAACCAGGCTAAACTCTCAGCAGACAGCCTCTTAAGTAGAACCGAGCCCTTCTCCCCTTGCCATCAGTTGTGGAGAGCTACACTTCAGCATCTCCATCGCTCTTTAAGAGTTCTCTTCTGTGGCTTCCTGTCTAGGCTGTTACTTTGGTGGGGGGCGGGGGGAGGAGTAGGGATATGGGTTGTCACAGAAGCCTTCCCTGTCCCTCCCTCTCAGCTATGTGTTGGCAGTATCTATATCACAGCAAAAGTAGCCTCCTTGTTCTTCCCAGCAGCAGGAGGATGAATCATAAGCCTCCATAATTTTCTGAGGACAGGACAGATCACAATCACTCCCAGGTGCAGTAGGACCACACCCAGACAAGGCCCTTGGAGGCAGCCCAGACCACAGACATCAACATGGCCTCAGATGGCAGTGCAGGACACTCACATCAGTATGGCCCTCAGCGGCAGCACAGCCCACACACATCAACATGGCTTCAGGTGGCAGCCCACACCACAGACATTGGCATGGCCACACACATCAACAAAGACTCCATAGCCATGCATTTAAATGAGTGTGTTCGTTCTGGTCCTGACGGTGCTGGGTACTTCCTTACGTCTGATTGCGGAGTCAGGACTAACCCACTTTCTTTCTCTCTGGGTGAGGCTCCACACATCCTTAATAGCCTTCCCTCCTAGCGATGCAGTGGCAGTGAGGATGCGGCAGTGCTAACTGAGCAGCACTCTAAGCAGCCATCCAACAGTCTGATAAAGAGCACATGGAAGAATGCCCTTATGGACATGGTCTTTAAGTAATCCTGGATACCAAGAGTTGCTTGCCTGGCCTAGTGGGATTCACTGGTAACATTTACCTTCACTATTTATCTGAGCAAGAAAGACAATTGTTAACGGAAGAATATATCATTTAGAACAAATCAGCCTTTGACGACTCTCTGAGCTTGAAGGGCACAGATTTTATAGAGATGATGAACTTTTAAGCAGAACAAAGTGGGGCCACCTTCAATACTCAAGAGATATGCTGAACTGAAAAAAAGCAGCAGATTATAGACTTCAGGACACAGTGCGAACAGTAGGCTAACTAAAGACCAAGAAACACAGCAGCCTACGGCCACTTGGTTAGAAAAAGGATTTCTTAGCTGTTCCTAAGTAGTAAATCACTACAGTGCAGTAAAATATAGTCATGGACCACATTACCAACTTCAGACAAAAATAGACCACATATGCATTTGTGGGATCACAAGATGTTATCACCTAGTGACATCATGCCCACTCTGGTTTGTTGTCTGCACAACAAAGTCACCTGCCAGATCAGATCCATCACTAAGTACTGCAATCTTATAACAGATAATTTGTCATTAAATGGCTGAGCTGTGAGCAAAATGGTGGAACCAAGTCCATTACACTTTCATTCACTATTGAGTGTCTAGTTCCTGAATACCCTTGTGTGCAAGGCATTAGAAGTTAGTCAAGTGAAAAGTGACCGTCAACAGAGGTTCAATCTAAAGAATATTCTACAAGTCACCCTACTACATACTTCACACACTGGTAATGAAGTTTCACATGTAACGCCAAGAACTCTGTGAAGAACAGAGCAAGCCTAGCCTACAGGGAGGAAGAGGAGGTATGTGTTCTGAAGACCGATGGAAGGGCTGACTCAAGAGCTCCAGGGTGAGAGACTGGGCCAGCCTCTCCCCACGCAGAAATGAGTCTCTCAGAAGGTAAATATTGACAAAACTACACCTCTGTCTTAATAAAGTCAGTGGGTACACAACAGTGCTTCTCTTTCTATTCCTGACATTCATGTTTACTAATCCTTCAAACTTGTGGTTTAAGAAAGACATCTGTAAACTTTCTATTTTACAGTAGCGCTTACAAAAGAGTTTACAGAAAAGTTTCCAAAATAACAATTGGCAAAAAATCTTTTTTTCAGCACTCAACAACCGTGGAACATTCTTTCGTTATTTCTGTTAGTATTTCATTTCTTAATCTTAAAAAAAAATTCTTTTTTTAAATTTAATATTGTTGTTTGTATGTGTGAGCATGCACATGTATGTATGATGTGTGTATTATGTAGGTGTGTAAGCATTATAGAGTAAGAGTAAGAGGTCAAAGGACAACCTTGTAGACTTGGTTCTCTTGTTCCATCTTTACATGGATTCTAGGAATCAAACTTAAGCTGTGAGGTTTGCAGAAAAGGGCTTTTACCTACTGAGCCATCTTACTACATCCCTTAATCTTAAGAAAAGCAATGCTACCATGTTTTGCTTTGAACTGAAAACTAAGCCCCCAATATTACTCCCAAAGAATAATTAAGCACACAGCCAAGTCTAGCATGTAGACCGAGAAGCAACCCCTTGGTGCTCTCAGGAGCTTCCGACAGCCTCCTCCTAGAAGGTGACCTGTTTGGAGCTGCAGAATCTAATAGGAACTCAGTATCAAGAGTAATGGGTGGAGGCTGGGTGAACAGGCAGAGGGACAGGAAGATAATGGCAGGAGAGAATTCTCCCACTGGACAGGAACTAAGCCCATATGCTGTGTGGAATAAGGAACAAAACAGATTTCTGAGAGTTAAAAGGGATCAGGAGAGGAAGCTCAGTGCTCTCCTCTCAAGGCACCCTATGGGAACCATCTGTATCAGGGTCATCAGTTGGAATTCTGATTCCTAGGATGCAACTCAGGCCAAAGTGAAGGAATTTTGGGAGGAGAGGCCCAGAAACTTGCATTAAAACAAGACCCCAAGGATATCAAAGGCATATATATAACTTTAGAGAAATACTAGAGAGTTTATTGGGCTGGAATTTCAATGTTTGGGCTTTAAAATGGTGGCTATGAGGACTCCACCACACTTTACAACCTCCCTTGGAGCTGGCTACATGATACACAAACCTGCCAAAGTGACAGAGGAGGCTCTTGTCAGGGGCTTTCCTCCCCCTTCTTGTAAGGTGGTTGCTGACCTTCTATCTTTGACCATTTTCCTGTATGTGTCTAGAGGGCAAGGAGGGTGTAGAAGACATCTGGTGGCCTTAGGGCCACACACCATCAACCAGTGAGAAAGAAAGGGGTACAAGGCATCGCGGTGGTATAATGAAACACTAATGCTGGACTCCCTGACACAAGAGGTGAAGCCACTGCTCTTCAGAAGTCCCATCCAAGCAGCTGAGCCAACTCTCAGCTTGTTCACCACACACACACACACACACACACACACACACACCCTTTAGAGTTGCCAATATTGTTTGAAAGTGATTTTCATCCTTAGGAGAAATTTATTTTCACCTTTGTCTAGCTTCAACTACAGCATTTTATATTTCACAATGTGTTCAATCAACATGACTTGAATTTAAAATAAGCAAATCTCAAATTAATAATTACATAACCAGAAAACAGAGCAAGCTAGATAAATTATATCTATGCTAAAAGAGTCTGGTTAAAACTCCTCCATTGCTGGTGGGAATGCAAGTTGATACAACCTCTCTGAAAATCAGTTTGGCGGACCCTCAGAAAAATGAGCATACTACTACCTGAGGACCCAGTTATTCCACTCCTGGGCATATACCCAGAAGATTCTCCAACATGTAATAAAGACACATGTTCCACTATGTTCATGGCAGCCATATTTATAATAGCCAGAAGCTGGAAACAACACAGATGTCCCTCAACAGAGGAATGAATACAGAAAATGGGGTACATTTACACAGTGGAATACTACTCAGCTATTAAAAACAATGACTTCATGAAATTCGCAGGCAAATGGATGATATTGAAAATATCATCCTGGGCGAGGTAAAGCAGTCACAAAAGAATGAACACGGTATGTACTCACTGATAAGTAGTTATCAGTCCAAAAGTTCAAAATACCCAAGAGTCACTTCACAGCAAGCACAGGGCTGAGTGTGAGGTCCCAGATGAAGGAGTTGGAGAAGGGACTGAAGGGGCTGAGGGAGTTTGCAGCCCCATGGAGGGAGCAACAGTGGCAACTGGCCTGACCCCTCGATGCTCCCGGAGACTGGATCACTAACCAAAGAATAAACATGGAGGGACCCATGGTGCTGGCCACAAATGCAGCAGAAGAGGGTCTTGTTATCCGTCGGGGGGAGGAGAGGCCCTTGGGCCTGAGGGTGTTATATCCCCCAGTATAGGAGAATGCCAAGGAGGGAAGACGAGAGTGGGTGGGTGGGTAGGGGAATACCCCATAGAGGCAGGGAGAGGGGGAAAGGAATGGGGAGGTTCCAAAGGGGAGATCTGGAAAGG
The DNA here is from genome assembly GCA_019843965.1 of Rhynchomys soricoides. Taxonomy (NCBI): domain Eukaryota; kingdom Metazoa; phylum Chordata; class Mammalia; order Rodentia; family Muridae; genus Rhynchomys; species Rhynchomys soricoides. Next base: position 1,341,388 of record JADRCH010000257.1, read on the forward strand.
GGGAAACATTTGAAATGTAAATACAATATCAAAACAACAACAAAAAACAAAAAAACAAAAAAACCAAAGATCAACTGCCTTGAACACCATACCAATCAGCCCTAGAGCATCTGGAGGCCACAAATGAATTTTTCTTTTCTTTTCTTTTCTTTTCTTTTCTTTTCATCAGGACAATTCTAAGAGGGTGTAGGTCAGTTTCCTATTTTTTCCCTAGACAGCAACAATTGCTACGTGCAAGGCTAAGATAGAGACACACTAATCTAGGCCTTTGGGGCAGCAAGCCCAGGGGCCCTGCCTGACTTTCATGATCTGCTGACCCCTCACTGGAGTTACAACCTGGAAATACTTCTTGTCCCCTCTGCCTTCTGATCCTGTCAGCTATCTCCTATTGGCACACAGGGGGCCAACTGACTGGTCCCCAAATTATGGCACTATGTACTGCTTCCAAGAGTCCATCTTACAGAGGAAGATGAATCACTCACTGAAGCCAACCTTGGCTCCTCTGACTTTGAAACCCTAGCTTCTGGTTCTGGGTCTGTGCCTTTGGGGAAGCTCCAGAAACATTGTCTAAAGATTGAAAAGTGAAATAAAAGCCCAGAAAGCAACCTGCAAAAAAAAAAGAAAAAAAAAAAAAAAAAACAAAGAGCCAAGTGGAGGTTCAAGTACGCCTTTATCCCCAGCACTCAAGAGGCAGAGGCAAGTGAATCTCTGAGTTTGAAACCAGCCTGGTTTATGAAGCAAGTCCCAGGACAGCCAGGGCTACACCCTGTCATGAAACCCTGTCATGAAAACCAACCAAAACCAAACCCATACCATCCCCTTCCCTCCACCCCCACATATAAATGGATTAGTTTTTGCCAGTGTGGCCTGTACACAAGTCTGTGGGGCCACTGTCTAGATTAATGATTGATGTGAAAGAGCCCAGCCCACCGTAGGCCATGCTAGACCTGTGGCAGATGGTCCAGGTTATATTAAAGCTGAGCAAGCCGAGAGGAGCAAGGCAGTAAGCCGAGTTCTCCCATGGTCTCTGCTTTATTATCTGTCTCTAGGCTCCCTCCCGACTTCCCCTCAAGATAAACTATAAGCTAGGAGATGAAATAAGCCCTTTCCTCCCCAGACTGCATGTGATCATGTTGTGGTGTTTATGACTGCAATACAAAGCCGAGCTAGGACAGAAATTGGTATCAGGAGTAGGGTGTTACTGGGACAGAGCTGACCATGTTATTTCTTGAGAGGACTATGGAAGTGTTTGGACTTTGGTCTGGAAAAGCCATGGAGTTCTCAGAGCTTTTAGTGAGCTGTTCTGTAGGAATAGTAAAACACTCCTGAGGGAAAGGCAGATGATGGAGGCCTGACTTGTGAAGTTTCAGAGGGAAGCTGAGAATCCCTGAAAGACTTATCAGGGCCATTCGTGAGGTATTTTGCATTAAGATCCCAGGATAGTTTATGATCAGCTAGGGCTGAAGAATCAATTGTGATCAACAAGAGACTGGCGTCCCTGAAGTAAAACCTTTATTGAAAATATTGATGCTGGTTGCTAGGACCGAAGAATCAGCCATGATTAACAACAGACCAGCACCACTGAGTTGAAATCTTCTGGGAAGTAGTTCCTTAAGGGCAGGGCTGTAGTCCACAAAAGGCAAAGGTTGTATCACAAGATGGCAGCTGAACTTGGTAATGTGCGACTCTTCCACAATGAGTTTAGGCAGCATGGACAATAGAGAACTGAAGGGTCACAGAGAGCAGCCAAGGCCTGGCACCATGAGGCACAGTCAGAATCCCTGAAGAGAAGCCAGAAGAAGCTGCGGGTGAAGATGGAGCCTCAGCAGTAGTGAAGATCCCAGGAATAGTGCAGATGCTAGAACTGGGGGATGGCTACCTGCCTGACCTCCCTGCAGCATGGATGTGAGATGAAATAAGCCAGGTTGCTTTTGGTTGTGGTGTTTACCACAGCAATACAAAGCCAAACTAGGACAGACCTGAATAAAACAAACTGAATAAAAATGAAACTGAAGAAAAACCTGCATCTTCTTCAGTAAATGGTAGAGAGGAAGAATATTTTAATTATAGGTCAGATGAGGCTTAAGGAAGTTACTGAGAGATGGCTAACTACTCTCATTATTTGAAAAATCGAACCTATGTCATGTTGGGGAGGAACCCAGGGTCTGCCTATGATGAGCACGTACCTACAACTGGGATACAACCTTGCTCTCTATTTTCATATTTGAGTTAGAAAAAATTGTAAATAAACAGTCACAGTAAAGATTTGGATAAAAACAGGAAATGGAGGATCTCCAGACAGTTCTCTGTATTCCTTCTTGTTAAGGAACAACAGAGAATGGTAAGATGAACGATGGCTAAGCAGCTGGGAGTAGAGGTTACTCTCAAAAGAGAGCAGGACAGGGCCTTTCCTCAGTACAACTCTCTCTGTGGCAGAGCGGGCGATGCTTCTTCGTGCCCTCATCCAGTATAGCAGGTTACCTGCAACCACCACCCCTTGGCACACAGGGGCAATCCTCCGACTCAGCAGGCAGTGACATCAGAGAATGGGCTAAACACAGACACACATATGTTCTGAGCAAAGAGAGAGGACACTAAAACTCAAGGCCAGGATACACACAGCACTGAGATTGTCAGAAACACCAAGAAAATATCTTTTTGAGACATAGACCCCATTCCAGATGTTGCTTCTTTATCTGCCTCCAGGCCACAGGATTGTAACATCAAGAATGTGAGCTGGTGATTTTTATCCCTGTAACTTAACTTCATGAGAAGTCCTACAACACAAAGAGACTGTTCAGTGATGAGGGAGAAATCCAGCCTGGCTGCATTCAGCCACCAGCTTATAAGCATGGGGCATATACATGCTTATGAAGCACACACTTATTAAAGGATCCACGAGAGCAAGAATGTGCTCATCTACCTCATTCTGTCCCCAACACATATAAAAATAAATCCAGTAGTGCTCAATGATTATGAACTGACTAGAAAATGAACTGACTAGAGGTGTGTATACTCTGGCAAGGAATCACAAGAGTGGGTCAAAACACTGTGAAGAAACAATGCCTGCCATAGAACAATCAGAAACGTTATGGGAGGTAATGACACAGAAATGCAAGACTCAACCCAGCAGTGGATATAACCCCAGAGGGCCTGGGCAAAAAGTAAGAAGCGACAGCCAGGAAAGCTATGGACAGTGCCAACCCAGAGGAAATGTCCCAGAAAGTAAAATAGCCCACCTAAGAAGAAAAAGGAGATAATCTGATCACCATTAGATTGCTTTCTTGAAAAATTCAAGAAATAATCAATTGAAAATTTTTTTTTAAAATACCTTGCCTCAAGTCAGTTTAGTACCAAATATTTTGACCAATTTAAAGAAAACTAGAAAATTTACAAAGAATAAAGGAAGAGTCAGATAAATGAAGATCATGCGATACCGTAAAGATCTCAATACATACCCAATTAAACCATGGGCATATTGAAATTCCACTTAAGATACTAGTAGGACTTAGGGTGGAAATAGGGAAGGATAGGAAACAGGAAGGGCTCCACAGATAAAGCTTTATAAATTCTTAAACCTGTGAATCTGATACTGCAACGGGGTAAAGACAGTAACCTGGTTATAAGCCCACTGTATATCACTAACCAAAATGCACATCTTGAAGAGAAAGAAGCTTAATACACAATATACAGCTATATAAATACAACACTAACGTGAAAGTAAACATTTATACAGTCTTTATATGGAAAATCTTAAATATGGTTTGAGACCAGACCCTTAGAAAAATAGATCTGGATACCACAAAATTAGCTTTTAGATATCAAATGTTGACAGATGTAAAGCAGCAAATGACACACACACATACTTACACACATACTCACATGCATGTCCACACACACAAACCAGGACTGACTGATTATAATATGTAAAGAATCCTTGCAAACACTGAGACAAACAAAAGGGAAGGCTGGAAGACAAGTGGGTTGTCTTCAGTAAAAATACAAATCATCAATGAACATGAACAATCATCAGGAGTTTTAAATATAAAACAAGTTTGAACACGAATTTTTTTACATGTTCTTCACATTATTTATAAAATTCAGCATTAGCCAGCAATAAGTGCTGAAGGTCTGGTAGGTTGCCCACTTGGGCCCTAGCATCACCTGGTACAACCTTTCACCAGGGAAATCTGCCAATCAAAAGCTCTGAAAGCATGCATATTTTATCCCCACAAAGTACTTGCATGTATCAAGCCTGGGGAATCATCCCAGATGAAAGACAAAGGTACTCTTCTCAGCACCATCTACAGAAATGACAAGGAAATGAAAACCACCCAGACAGAAGGGAAGTAAATAAACTGGGGTCCAGCTATGCACTGGCATGCTACCTGCTCTTGTCTACTCAAACATGGGCTGCAGGGGAGCAAGAGAGGCCAGCAGGAGGCTGAACATATCCAAAGTACATAATATGCATGAGAAATGCCACAACAGGCCCATTATTTTGAATAATTAATATATGACAATAAAAACATGAAAAAGGATTTATTTCTAGGGATCTAGCTTTTAGAAATAAAGACATGCAAAGATGTATAAACAATGATATTAAAAATTATTCAAATGTCTTATACATATATTAGCACCATGTAATAATAATAATTAACTTTCCTTGAACATTAACTAGGCAGTTAATTGTTCATCTAAATTATTTCTTATAAATTTTACAGTAATCCCTCATTTTATAGCTGAAAATGAGCTTTTAAGACATCAAAAAAAATGTGCCAATAATTGTACAACCAATCCATATTTCACAAATGAGGGATTCCAGCTCAGTCAGTCTAACTGTACGGTGTGGACGATCAACTTTAGACAGGGTGTGCACACGTAGGGAGGCACTGAAAACTGTACACAGAGATGTCAGATGACTCAGGTGTAACTTTTTAGATACTATTTTCTATCTTTTAAAATGATTCAGTTCGTGTGTGTGTGTGTGTGTGTGTGTGTGCGCGCGCGCACTCCATTTGCATTCTAGTTCCAACAGAGGCCAGAAGAGGACATTAGACTCTCTAGAACGGGAGCCACAGGCAGTTGTGAGCTACCCACTGTGTGTGCTAAGACTTGATCTACATCTTCTGGAAGAGCAGCAAGTATTTTTAACTATTGAGCCAGCTGCCCAGCCGTCTTATTTTATATCCTATCTTAAGAAATCTAAAAAACAAAACAAAATAGAAATCTAACTCAGCAAAATCAGAGTACATGTCATACAAAAAGATGAGAATGATATTAAGTTCTACAAGCTAATTTACCAAAATCTATAAACTGATAGTTATTGTGACTTGGTAGAATTATAAGAACATTTCAATTTTTTAAAATCTATTTGTATTTTCTTAAAATAAATATTTAACAGTTACAAGACTTAAAATAAAATACTACAGAAAGATTTAGTAAGCACATTGTTACCCACTACTCCAAGTGTCAGCCCCAGAGACTGCTCCCACTGACTCTGCAAGTAGAATGGCACCACTGCAGGAGGCTGGGAGCCGCCCGGCCCAGCTACCACCAGAAACCGCAGTGCCACAGAAAGCACTCTGAAACGCACCAGCACCCTGTTTCTACTTTTCTCTGAATCAAAAGCAGTGTTCAGGACTGTGGGGAAGGTCTATTCACTGTGGTCTCTATCATCTCCAGCAACAGCTTCATCTATTGGTTCCAATAAACAATCCATTTAGTATGCTGGCCTTGGGAAATACAACTTTTCAGCACAGATGTTCGTCAGGAAAAGTCCTGCTTTTTATTAACCTACATTCAGCCTAAACTCAGTTTAGTCACTACAGCCTCTTATGACCCTAATCCAAATAAAATGTCCTCACCCTGGTGTGGAACACCCTGCAATAAACTGCAAAAACATATTGTAAATACTTCAGCTGGCAGGGGGCTCAAGCGAGGCCTATTACTCATTTATGAACTCAGTCTTACATACGCGCACACCCATACACACACACACACACATCTTCAAATGACATTTGCACAAGCAAAGGTTTGGCCCATGTCCTAATAGAAGTGTCAAGGATTCAGGCTGCAGCGAGCCTGCCTTTCTACAAAGAAAATCTAATCTGATCAGTGTATGGCCCTTCCTTGGCAAAGTATAGCTATAAACAGAGGAAGCACAGAAAAGACTCATTCTATAATGTGACTGCTGACTCCCAAAAATTCTTGCCTCAGCTGCCATTAGCTAGAAATGAATTTTCTAAGATGTTAAATACCCTGCTGACTCCAGGCTGCATGAACTCAAGCGATAAAGGGGGAAGTACAAGGTCAGTCAGATGAGAGGACAGGGTCACTACAGGGTGCTACCTCTTTAAACGGGATAAGCAGAGGGAAATGGCTTTAATTCAGTTAGTCACATGGGATAAATAAAATCATATGAGGGAAATTTATGACCCCAGGTCTCTTCCATCCATGGCTGTAGGTGAGGTGGTAGCCCCCTTTCCCTGAACATCTTGCTTTTGCATGTCTCTCTTGTGTGGTCCAGGTTCTGCCCAGCTGCCCCTCCTGTGGCCAGCTGTCCTACCCAGCAGCTCTGGCTCTCAATAACCAAGCTCTCTCCAGCAGCAGCCACACCAATGGGTCTGCACTGATCCTGCCTCCCCTGGGTTTCTGAGATCCCCAGGTTCGGTCCTGGACCCAGGGTGGCTGCATTCCCAGCACAAGGCAAGAAATGACCATGTTAACAAGCATGCCATCAGTGCTCCTGACCCCTATGACACTTGGGAGCTAGTGCATCCATGCACACTGAAGAATAACTAAGATGTTAAATGATTACCACCTGCTTAAGATTTCAGACATCAGGTTTTACATATTAAACCCTGCCCTATCTGGAATGCCAACTCAGATATATAACCACATAAGCCACATAAAAGGAAAAACAGTATAATAGCCAGAATAAAGGAAAGTTGTAGAAAAAAAAATCTGACCTTAAATTAGTCACCCTTTATTTGTTACTAATGAAATACTCATGGGATAAACTTTTAAAAATGAAGTAGATTATTCAAAGCAGGTCCTGTAAGCATTTAGAAGAAACTTGGCTAGTCATTTCCTGACTCACCAGTCCATGGGCACTGACTTCCTGACCTGTTGCAGCCAGGCTTCTGAGCTGTCATCCTGCATCTGCAGTGTGGTCCAAGTCTTTCCTGGTGGGGAAGGGTCTGCACCTCTGCTTGTGACAGAGTCCCTTCTTGTTTTCCCCTCCTCTGACCATCTGCTTGCTTGCAGGCTCCTTACAGGCCTTTGTAGGAACTAGAAGGGAAGATCTTAAGGAACTCTGCCTGGGCCCTCTGCTCTGCTCCATCTACCAACCATCCCCCACCACCTGTTCTTGACTGTGACTCTCTGATAACTCCATCTGAAGACCCCTAGCACTTCCAGAACACACTTCTGTCTGACTTCTGTTCTCTGAAGTGCCTTGCCCAAAGAATTTGCAAAATCAAACTCACATTTCCCTCATTTCCATTTCTTTCTTTGTTTTCTTTAGAAAAAATAAAGTGTAGCCCTGGCTGACCGTGAAATCAGAGATCAGCCTGCCTCAGCCTCAAAAGCCCTGAAATTAAAGATGTGACTGGGCACCGATAAAATCTTGCTTAACGATACAGGAGAGTCTGGCTCAGAAGGACTGTGAGCCATGTGGCCTAAATTCCATTTCTAGTGAAACATGTAACAGATGACGGCAAAACCTTACAGATTGAACAAACATACAAGCACATCACAAGAGCCTTTATGCCATGTGGCAGTCAGCCTAGCCTAACCATGATTAAGACAGGATATGTCTGAATTCACCAAAAGGAAAAGTGGGACAACGTGAAAGAAAACAGTGAGGTGTCACGAACACAACGCTGAAGAAGAATGGGACAGACACACTTGCAATGAGCATGCCTGATGGTAAGATGATGTGTCATCTCTTTGTTATTATTCGGAAGGAGGAAGGGCTACTTTGCTTGGGTCCCAGTGACAGAATCCTGGGCACACAGCACTTGTGGGCTGAAGGGCTGCTTTGCTAAGGTCACATGGACATAATCTGGCTAAAGCACTTCTGGGTGGAAGAGCTGTTTTATTCAGTTTCAGTTTAGCTAGCAGTTCTGAGGCTGGACAGCCAGGGCAGTGTTCAGGGTGCAGGAAGAGCTCAGAAGCCAGGAGGCAGCTCAATTACTTCCTGAGGCCAAGCAGCAAGCAGCAAAGATTCCAGCTAGAACAGGGCCAGGCTATAACCCATAGAGCCCACCCACAGAACACCCCTTCTGTCAGCAAGGCCCCACTTCCTAAAGGTTCCATAACCTTCTAAACAGCACCACTGGCTGGGGACAAAGGATGGAGACAAATGGATTTATGGGAATCATTTCACATCCAAACTGTAACATTCCCTGCCCCATGGGCTCATGGCCATCTCATAATACAAAATGTACTCATTCTAACTTCAAAAGCTCAAAATTGAGACCGAGAAGCTGTACATAGTAGCACATGCCTGCAACCCTGGAAATTGGGAGATTGAGGCAGGACATTCATGCGCTCAAGGCCAGTTGGGGCTATTGTTTAAGATATGTCTTCTTAAAGAAAAACTGGGGCTGGAGAATAGCTCAGTTAGTAAAGTATTTGTCACATATGCAGGAGACTTGGGTTCAAATCTCCAGCTCCCACATAATAAGATCCTGTGGCTGTGCATGCCTGTAATCCCACCATAGAGAAGGTAGAGACAGCAGGATCCCTGGGGCTCACTGGCCAGCCCGTTTAACCAAAACAGTGAGCTTCAAGTTCAGCGAGACCCTGCCTCAAATAGTAAAGTGGAAAGTATCTGAGGAAGACAGCCAGTGTCAACCTCTGACCTCCACACGAGTACCAACATAACACGTGTGCATACAAAAGAAAAAACGTAATGGTAACCAAGGATGTAAGAAGCAAACTGGAGAAAAATATTCAAAATTTGATTAAGAGATCTACCAAGGTCTATGCAGTGCAAACTAACACAGTCTTTTTTAATGATCAAACTGGCAAAAATCAGTAAATAGCACATATACAGGTATGGTTTGCACACAGCTGAATCTGCACACGGCATTTACTTTCTTAGGAACAAGTTTATTTATTGAAACTTAAAATGTCTGAAGTCTGTCATTACAGTCTAAGCCCGACAGAGAAGAGGCACAGAAGTGTGGAAGGACAGATATTCACAGAAGTTAGTCACAGAATTAAAGTCTTTAAGTGTAGAAAACTAGACATGCCAGACCTTGTGGCTCATGCCTATCATCCTAGCACTAGGGGAGGTGAGGCAGGAGGATTATAGTCTGCCTGGGCTATGCAGCAAGTTTTGAGTTGACAGGGGCTACATAATGATATACTGACAAATTAATCAATCAAACTATGATGATGCAGGCGTACATCTCTCAGTACGTACCCAAAGGACACAAAGGACTCTAAGTCAGCATACAGTAGAGCTACCTATGGGTCCTGCTTACTGTAGCTCCGTTCACAGCAGCCGAGTTATAGCAGCCTAGGGATCCATCAATGGAAAACTAAGAAAATGTGCTGAGTATATACCCAGACATACAGAAGTATAAAATCATGTTGTCGGTAGAAAAATGAGTGGAACCAGAGATTGTGTTAACTGTAACAGGCCGGACTAAAAAGATAAATGTTACTTGTTTTCTCTCATGAGACCTAGATAAGAAGGAAACAGTGGCAGGGTGCAGCTAAGGGTGACAGGTGAGTGAACACGTTCAAAGTTCACAAACCTGCGGTTCTGGGCTGTAAAGGTGAGCGCTCTCAGCTGAAGACACTCAACTCAGCAATGAAGTTTGTGTTTGACTTGGCCTTCAGTAATTTCATGGTAACTAAGACACTTAAAATGGAAATAAATCACAAAGTGGTCATCTTTCTCTAAGAAACCTTCCAGAACTTGTTACCACTATGGTTGAAGAGTGTGGCTCTTCAGCAATCAAGTGCCCACGTAATAACACTAGCCCTCCTAGCGCCTCTCCTATGAGCACCTAAGTCATAGATCAGGATGCAATAGGGGTTTTTGCATCTGTTCATGCTTCTGCAACTGCTTCCAGTCTCGCATCTCCCTGCCTACTTAACCCTCACTCACCTATACAATCTGCATGGCCAGAGACAATTCCCCCAGAAAACCACAGTAAGAAAACGCTTAGATATTTACCTGTAACTATCCAAACTCACGTTCTGTACCTCCCATTGGTAAGGAACACTGCTGGGGTGGCTTTAATACATCATACAATTAAAATTCTGAATGACATGTTGTCAGAGGAGGAAATTATCTCAATGGGGTAATGAAAAACTACCTACCACCATACTGGTGAGTAAATGTCCCAGTTAGGATCTCAAGGCTGGAACCCAGTGCAGGTTTCCTGGAAAGGCCTGAAGGATCTGACTAGCAGTGAGATTGGCAGATCAGTCTCCCATGGTGACATGGAACAGGTAAGCTGAGATGCTGACACTACCATTGCCTTAGCAGCAGGCAGAGTGGGGGCGGAAAGTAATTTGTAGACACAAAGGTCTCTTGTGTAGTTTAGAAAAACTGACTGGTAATGGTATCTGGGGAAAGTAGCTGGCATCTCTGAGTGGCATGAACTATAGTGGGGGCAAAGGGACAATAAGGAGCTGCAGCAGACAAATAGTCAGATAGATAGATAGACAGATAGACAGACGGGGCTGGAAAGATGGCTTAGTGGTTAAGAGTACCAGCTTCTTTTCCAGAGGACCACAGTTCAATTCCCAGCACCCACAAGACTGCTCATAACTTCTATAGCTCCAGTTCCAGGGGGTCTGATGCCCCCTTCCAGCCTGTGGATACCAGGGATGGCACACAGACATACATGCAGGCAAAATACCTATACACATAAAACTAAAAATAAATAAATCTCAAAAAGCACAGGCCCTGGATCTTCCCAACCAGAATTAGAATAGCAGCTGCAGCTGCAGCAGCACGTGTAGACGCATTACAAAAGGTTCCCTCAGTGACTCCGCCTCTTGACTAGGGCTGAGAGGCCAGCTTCTCAGCTGAGGACAGAGTGTTGCTACTATCCCTGACAGAGACAGGGTGATAAGAGGAGTGGGCCAATGTGCAGATTACACGTGTTAAATGACACTATATAAAGAAGACCCTGCTGTTGACAGGTACCGCTTCTGAGGTTGACCTCCTGAGAGGCTCCACTTCTTAGGTGACATCTGTAGGGCGATTACTTATTGATACTTATTCTTAATATGTCAACAGCATGACACTCAGACTTCCTGTGAAGACCACAGAGAACAATGCTTTAGAGGTGTGGTTAGGTGACATCTGTACGGCTCTTACTTATTGATACTTATTCTTAACATGTCAACAGCATGACACTCAGACTTCCTGTGAAGACCACAGAGAACAATGCTTTAAAGGTGTGGTAAGCTCTTGCTTAGCTGGAATGAGTCATGCAGACACATCTCCATACAGAATTATGCTGCTAGTTATACCACAGACTTCTCGCTAGACTCTAGTACACTCACTATGCCCATTAACACCCCACCCCATTCCTGCCAAAAAGAGAATTTTAAGTAAGTTTCTTTAAGTCACTGAGAAAAGAAGTTGTCTAGTTCCCATCCTTCACTCTGGCCTTTGAGGGTCTGCATCTTTAGACAACAATGAAATCATTCTTTCTTGAATCCTTCTCCTTGCTCTGAGCCCTCATCTCAGTTCATCTGATGAGACTCCAGCTGCCACTTTCCGCCTTCAGAGGGCACCTGGTTTAACCTGACCACAGCTTGTCACATTCTGACCCTTTGTTTTCATCTGAGAAGAAGGTGCAGACCTTCAGTTTGTGGGGTAACCCAAACACTCGTGTAAAGCGGCTGTGAGAGGTGTGTCCAACTCCAGCTAGCCGCTGACTCAGGAACTATATTTTACCTAGCTTACAGGGCAGTCCATACAACAGACAGCACTATAGGTTAATACTCAGCTGGATGCAATAAAGTCAGATCTAATATACTGGAACCAGAAGGGGACACTTCCAAACATCCTTGGAGTTATCTAGTCTGTGGCCTTGCACATATAGGATAACCCCAGAGGTTCCAAGGGAACAGGACACAGAGTAGCTAAAGTCCCCATGGTCATCCTGGGCTCACACTATGCAGTGCAGTTAAACATCTACTTTAATTCACATGAGATTAATTTTGGCACAAAGGTTACAATGTAAGACAATCCACAATCATGAGTAAGCAAAATTCAGAATAGCTGAGTGTGAATCCTAAGTGGAAGGAAGACAAATCTTGAGTTTCAAAGCTTAAAGAACATAGTAAATACAGCTCAGTAGAAACTAAAAAAGTATCCGAAAACCAGGTACCTGTGAGTTTGATCTTGGACAGCCGGGCCAGAATGCCAGGCAGATCATCAGTGTGTAGCTTCATCTCTTTCCACTGCCTTTCTTCCTTCCTCTCTTTGGCTGTGTCAAGGGAACGGTCCTCTATGGAGGTGGCCTCCAGCTCCACCAACTCCTCCCTTGGCTTCCGGGACAGAGGCAGACTGGGCGCTGGGAAAGACGGCAGCTCATCCACTTCTGCTCTAGCCTGCCCTGAAGAAGTGTGTTCAAGGAAAGGGGAAGCTGGTGGCTCTGGCTTTGGTTTGACTCGCTGGCTAAGGCCCCTGTGCAGCCGTGTGACATACTAGACAGACAAACAAAGAGCACATGTTACTAAAAACAAAGATATCAGTTAATGTCTTCCACCTTTCATATTTTTATGGTACTTGGAAAAGCTTCCTATATTTAAGACTGGTTAGTACAGCAAGCACCAACAGGGTTTGTGACACAGACATCAGCACTGAAAGACACAGAAGCCAAGTTAATTCCTTGGCTATGGCTTTAAATTCATGGTTTAGAAAAATCTAGGAATCTAAGTTCCTGGCAAAGAACATACTTCTGTTATTCAGTGGCCTTTCTGCAGGATGGACTTTCTAAATACAAGGAAGCCATCTACAGATATTGCCAAGGTCAGCTTTGGCCCCCTGAGCTCTAAAGCAACTGTCTAAGAGAGCTCACTAGAAGGCCTTACAGGGCCTCTTGACTTACAGCCACGCGTGAATGCGTGGGGATTCGTGGGGATGTGGGATGTGGTAAGAACACTAGTTGCAGAGCTATGGCTAGTATTGCCTGTCACTCACCAACTAGCAAAAACTGGCAATTACTAGTAACATTATGCGACCCCTTACTTCCCATACCAATACATACTTCAGTTAATCTTCCCAACGGTATTTAAAGACGGTTCATTATTTATATCTCTTTTACTTATAAATGAGAACACAAACTTCTAAAATTGTCAAAACTGGATTTTAGTAAGATTTTCCATTCTTTAAATTTTAAGTTAAAGTAGGTATTTTAAATGAAAGGGAGATATGCTTCCAAACACAACACTAGACTATGGATTGGGGCCACCCACAGCAGCCCTGTCAATTTTCAGCTGTATTCTCCCACTGTTCTCTAGACAATTGAGTCACCACGCTGCTGCAAGTTCACAGTGTGTCAGCATGTATATAGGCCTGTAAAAGAACTAGGTCATCAGTGCCCCTGTAATAGCACTGGCGAATTACAAAATCTTTATTTCAGTCGACTCACAAGTGTGTGTGTGTGTGTGTGTGTGTACACACCTGTTTATGCATGTTCACATGTAGAGAGGGTACAAACACAGTCACAGGTCAACCTTGAGTGTCTCTCCTCAGGAGACATACATCTTATTTTTTGAGACAGTCTCATCAAATAAGCTGAGTTGCTGGCCTATGAGCCCAGGGATCCTAATTTTGCCTCTTCGAAGCTGAGCTGACAAGTGCTCACTAGGTCCATGACTTGTTCTTTCTTTTTAAAGTTTTTTTGTTTTTTTGGTTTTTTTTTTAATTGCAAATAAATAGTGCTTGAGAAGACAGGAATACTTAACATAATTTGAACAGCTTTGTACATTGTGTATAGAAGCATTCCATGCCTAGCTCTTTATGTTGGTGCTGAGGATCGAACACAGATCTTCACGGTGGCAATGCAAGCACTTTACTGACTGAGCTGTTCCCCAGCCCCTCAGAAGTAATTTTAAAGACTTTTCAAATACACAGATGATCTAAGGAAATAAGGGGGTCACACTGTTAAACAACTACTTCTGTATTACTGACATATTTACAGAACTTCAAAGAATGTATAAAAGATGCATCATACAAGTTCAGCTTTTCCTAATTTTAGTCTGGTCAAAATATTCCATAAGTTTTCAATCTTTCTCCAAACTTAATCAATAAATTCAAGATCATATATTTACCTCAAATGCCAGAATTATTCTGGTTTCAGTTAGGAATAATCAAAACAAGAGATTAAAGTTTTGGATAAACTTGAGAGAACACTAAATAAAAGCCCCTTTCAAACAGTACCTCCTAAAACAGGACTCTTTGCAACCCCCACCCCAGAGAAAGGCAGAGGCAGAAAGCAACTGAAGGATACCTTCTACTTACCATGCGCTTGAGGAAACTCAAGTGCTGGACCGAGACCCACTGATTATTGACATTCCTGAACAGATGTGTGACCCTGTGTGGCAATCCCTGTAGAGTTCTTCTCTCTAAATACCAGACACATCCTGCTACAGAGCCTGAAACAGAGAGACAAGGGAAGGAAGGCATATAGAAATAACAGCTGCTCATTCACAGTACCCACATCTACCTGGAGGCAAAGCCAAGCAGACTGCTGCTCTGGGTGAGGCTGGGCTCCAAACCACTTCTGCTTCCAATCTTGGAATAAGTGCCACTCATGAGCCTTAGGCTTAGGTCAGGGACAGTCTTGAGGAGGACTGGGGAAAGGTCACTCTCACATCATTATGCTTACAATGATTCAGTGGAGACTGGTGACTACCACACTGTAGATGTTTCTAAGAAGAAAATACAACTCAGTGAGTTCACCTTTTAAAAAGTAGAAAAGGCGGCATACATCTTTTCTTACTAAACACCAGTAAACTGAGATAAAGGTTTACATTTCGATTGTGGCTGTGTAGTTAAGACAACTACGAGGAAGGGGAAATACTTTCCAGTAGGAGATGACTGTCAACCAAGTTAGGAATAAGCTGCTTCTGTTGCATCCAAATCTGTAGTTTAATCGCTTCACTAAACCTCTCAAATCAACGTGTGACGACCCCCCCCCCCCCACACACACACTGCAGTTACCCCTGGCTTATCCTCTAGGTCCCCACTGGTCCTTTTTAAAGTGTCTCCTCCGTGGCTTCTACAACCTAGTTTCCCTATGCTGTTCTCTGCTTCTTAGTTTCCTACCATGCTTCAGTTTCCTATGCATTGTGTGCAGTCCTTTCCGCTGGATTGAAGTATTCCTTCCTAGAGGAAGGCTTGTAATGCTCAAGAAGCTAACAAGCCTACAGGGTTCCGTAATCTTGGCAAGTCTGAAGACTGAAAAGGTCCCCCCTGGAGTTACACAGGCAGTAACAGCTGCAAGGTAGGGGAAGACTCCTGTGTGTAGCTGCCTGCGGGTGCACAGCGAACTGTAGGGATGCAGCTTTCCCAAGCTATCCATCACCCATACTGGGGTGGCCTTTCAAGGATGCCCAATACTCCCCCATTCCTGGAGGTAACCCCTCACTGGTACTCCTGTGAGAATTCAAATAAACTCACTGGCACCAAGTTACACTAGTTTCTTGTTCAGTCACCCAATGCCCTATTTGAGGTGAATAGATATTCATGTCTCCACACATATAACACAACTATCTGTCAGTTTATCTAAACAATCCTGTGGTGATCTGAATGAGAATGTCCCCCATAGGTGTATATATCTGAGTACCTGTGCCCCAGTTAGTGGAGCTGTTTGAGAAGAATCCAGAGGTAATGGCCTTGCTGGAGGAAGTGTTAATAGAATGTTCATGCCATTCCTAGTTAGTGTGCTCTTCTCTCTCTCTCTCTCTCTCTCTCTCTCTCTCTCTCTCTCCCCCCCCCCCCCCACACACAATGATGGTTATGGACCCTCCCTCTGGAATCTTGAGCCACACAGTAAATGCTTTCGTTTATAAGTTGCCTTGGTCATGGTGTCTCTTCACAGAAACAGAAAAGTAACCAAGACAACTACTTGTCCCTTAAAAAAACGGGTAGTTATTAATCTTTAACTCATTTCTGAAGCCCCAGTAGGCCTATATCCAATTGCTTTTGGTATCTCCGTGTGAGTGGCTAGCCTCACGTCTCTAAGGCCATTTCCTTCTCACATGCATCTCCATCCTTCATCTCAGGTTTCAGGAGCAGGTTGAACTCCTTCTTCCTTTCTCACCTAATGACTCAACACGTCCACTCAACTCTGACAAGTCCATCAAATCTGTCCCTGTCTTTCTAGTCCTACTGAATGATTTTACACTGGAGCAGAGCAATCGCAGTCAGAGTGAAGACAGTCGTCCAGCCTTCATGCATCTCCTTTCTTTTCCAACGCACGTTTCACAGACTGCACCCCTCAAACCTCCCAACCACCACCCCCCTGGGTTGGGAGGCTCAAACGTCTGCACCTGTATTCAAACTGCCGTACCCAGCAAGCATTACTCACACAAACGCGGGTATCTGCATCATCACAGCAATGCTGCTTCAGGACATCGCAAGTAAGCAGACTACACATAACTGAATCAACTTTCTTCACACTGTTTCTTTGTATGCAATCTATTCTCTGCTTATCACATTTTCAATCTCTTCCCACTACTCTGTCATGTTATATCGTGTTTTATGATAGCACTTTTTTTCTTTTTTTCTTTCCTCATATATTACATTCTGACCAGAGTTTCCTCTCCCAGCCTCCCAGCCCAACCTCCCCTCTCCCCCAGATCCACTCCACTCTTCCTCCATTTCCCTTCAGAAAGGGTAGGCTTCCCAAGAGTCATCAACCGAACATAGTCCGAACATAACAAGTTACAATAGCATATCCCTTCATATTAAGGCTGGACAAGGCAATGCAGTATAAGGGGTCCCAAGAACAGGCAAAAGAATCAGAGACAGCCTCTACTTCCACTGTTAGGCATCCCGTAAGAACATCGAGCTATACAACCATAACATCTATAGAGAGAGGACCTTAGTAAGACCCATGCAGGCTCCCTGATTATCCGTTCAGTCTTTATGAATCCCTATGGGCCCTGGTTAGTTGATTCTGCCGGCCGTGTTCTTAGGGTGTCCTTTGACCTCTCTGGCTCCTATAATCCTTCTCCTTCCTCTTCCTCTTCCATGAGCTTCCCCAATCTCGGCCTAATGTCTTCCAAATGCAAACTGTTCCCATCTGTTACAGAAGGCAGTGCTCTGAATAAAACAGCCTCCATCTTCATCAGACTGACAGTGCCTGCTTGATAGCTACTGACATTCCCTCACAGAAGGGTTGGGGAGGACTTGGTCCCTCCCCTGACATTCCAGCCACTCCTCACAACCATTTGTTTGCTTCCGCCTTAACTACATGTGGCCTCAGGGCTTAGAGACACTAATAAGGCTGGGAAAGGTCCCCTTTCATGGCTACGGGGAAGCCATCGTCCACACTGGGTACAAACTTGCAAGTGCGGCTGCTTTAAGATCCCCTCCTACTCCTGCCAGTAACCCCCTCACCCATGCTCTATAAGCAACCGCATAAAAACAATGGTTCCCTAGGTTGAACTTTGGTGGAAATATCCTTTGGTTTTTTATTAGACCTTAGGATGAGAGAGTAGGCATTGTTTCATCTCCCCAAGAAAAGATTTCTCAAAATACCATTATCATAGTGTTTAGCTCTTTGATGGCAAAGTCTCCTTTACCATAGCTCCTGGACACTTACCATATAATAAAGTGAAATGATGTTTGGTAACTGACTAGCCCAAGTAGACTTCCTGAACTGTGAGAACAAGTCCTGACCTTGGAAATACAAGGCCATTATCTGAAAGTAGAGGTGAGCCAACTGGCACTGAAGTCATATCCCCAAATCGAAGTTATGAGAGGATTACTTTCAAGTGAATGGATATACGTTTGCCTTGGAACCACCCTGGAAATTCTTTCTAGATTAGATGGGCCACGCTGAAAGTTGACAGAATGGCAGTAGCAACACCACTGTGAGGGCTTAGGGGTGGGGAGGGACACAACTTGGAAACTATTAATAAATGATGGCAACACTTGGTTTCATCAAAGTGTGTCAAGTGTCCATGAACAAATACCTAGAAAATGAAAGCTATTTCAGGCTTGAGTAAACACATATATACTTTAAGATACCCAGGACTTTCAACAGATACATTAAAACCTGAAGAGATAATCAAAACACTTCTGTTCATCATTAACACTGGACTGCGACTGCAGGGCTCTGTAAATCAACTAAGGAGACTTAAAGCTCCTGAACCATATTTAATGGAAATGAGAACTTGAACTTTTATGAGCCAACTCAGAAGTTAGTTACTTAACAACCCTGATTTTCCTTTTCTGCCAGCTCTTCCCATCAAACTTCTGAGAGGGATCTTTCATAGATTTACATATGAGCAGATTTTTCTGAAGATGTGCTCAATTTCAGAAAATACGCTATTAGGTTCCCTCTATTCTATCACTCCAGAGACTGATCCTGGACCAGGGGGGTCATAGGCAACCTATCTCCTAGCACTATGAGATTCAAGAATCAAAATAGAATTGTCACTGAGCCAGGTAACGCAGTCACAAAAGAATGAACATGGTATGTACTCACTGTTAAGTGGTTATTAGCCTAAAAGTTTGAAATACCCAAGAGTCACTTCGCAGGAACAGTAGTACTGAGTACGAGGTCCCAGATGGAGGGCTTGGAGAAAGGACTGAAGGAGCTGAGGGAGTGTGCAGCCCCAGGGAGGTAGCAACACTGGCAACTGGCCTGACCCCCATACTTCTGGAGACTGATCCACCAACTAAAGAATACACATGGAGGGACCCATAGTGCTGGCCACAAAGACTGCAGAGGAGGGTCTTGTTACCTGTCAGGGGGAGGAGAGGCCCTGGGGCCTGAGGGTGTGATATCCCCCAGTATAGGAGAATGTCAAGGAGGGAAGACGAGAGAGGGTGGGGGGTGGGGTAAGGGGGTGGGTTGGAGAATATCCCCATAGTGGCAGGGGGAGGGCGGAGGGAATGGGGAGGTTCCAAAGGGGAGATCTGGAAAGGGGGAAACATTTGAAATGTAAATAAAATATGAAAATAAAAAAAAAAAAAAAAGAAGCTAAAGTAGCAAACAGAAAGGTAAAGAAAGGACACTCTGAGGAATATGTATATGTGTCTGTACTATGGACCACTTTGCCATCATACACAGATACTAGCCACAAAAACTACCTCCTCTTTAATATTTCTACCAGCACAATCTCATTCATTCACAAATGCCTGAACATCATCAATGTCCATAGGCATTGTTCTGGACATGAGGGATACAGTTGTGAACTAGAGAGACAGACAATCTCTACCTTCACAAAGTGTGTAACTAATTGGGAGAAATATGCTAAATTGTTGTACATCTGTATTGCCTGTGTGACAAATTACAGCACGTGTTAACCATGATAAATTAATGTGATATAAGAAAAGGATAAAGGCTCCTATTTTAGGTGGAGTGCTAAGGTTGGCTTCTCTGAAAAGGTAAGATATAAGACTCATTCACTAGTTTGTGATAAATATACATCTGTCAAAAGTCCTTCTGATGGAAGGAGCCATACTGATGGTACAGCGCTGTCTCAATGAGATTCAGTTGGCAGTTATCATCATGGTTATCACCGTAACACTTTAAGCTGGAAGGAAGCTCCTTAATGCGGGCAGGTGCGCCTCTTGTCATTAAAAGGCAACGGCTAAGAACCGCGGCTCTCATATGCCACGTTTGTGAAGCCCCATGGTTTACCCTGCCCTCCAGTGAAACTCCAAAGAGCATGAGACACGAAACCTTAGGGACCACCTGGCCTACGGTGCAAAGCTGGTCCACAGTTCTTGGCCTCGTCCCTTTAGGTTACCCCAAAGGTCACCTCCCTGCCAAGTGACAAGCCAAGGGCTTCCAAGGTTGCAGGCAGCCGGAAACACGGTCCCGCGCGTGGTAAAAAGAAAAGAATTCGCCCACGATCGTTCCCAACCAGGTACAGTACCTGTGAGGAGGCGCGAGGAAAAAGTGTGCGGGGACGCAGCCATAACGCACAGGTGCAGCAGTCCCCGGGATCCCCGCGTCCTCTCACCTCACCGGCTCCTGGGCGCCGCCATCTTGCTAGCCCGCCCTCTGAGTGAGGCGGGACTTCCTCTTGTCACTTCCGGCTCCCAGTGGTGTCTCAAAGCTGGACTGCCGGAGCTTGTGGAGATCGGACAGTGAAGCCTTCACCTTCCCTTCAGATGCTCCGGATCTAGGCTAGGTGAACGCGATGCTCCGGAGAGAGGAATCGCTGGGGCGCGCGGGCGGAAGGCGTGTCGTGGCGGGGTTAGGGCTCTGCAGTCGGTCCCATCCTGGCCCGGCAATCCCCTGAACTTGAGAGAATAGAATGCCCCCAGAATTGTCATCCAGGCTGATCTTGCACAGCCTGTTGGCTTCTCATGTTGGAGTTTAGTAAGTAAAAGTACGAGAAAAAGAGGAACGCCTTAAAAGAGCAAAACATGTCTTAGAAAGGCAGTTTGTGCTTTCTTTCAGCGATGAGGTGAGATCTCTGTGGTTCCCCTCAGGTGTTAGATAGGGGGCACTGAGACAGGAGACTCAGTGTAGGAGCATGCACTGTATCTCTGCAGGAAGAACTGGTCATTGTGAGAGTCATCCTGATGGGAATAAGGTAGAAAACGCTATGGAGTGAGGTTAACATTTCTGTGAGGTAGGCTATAGAAAGGCTTTGAAGAGCCAGCTTGCTGCTTAGTAGAAGGAACTGTGCGATTTTTCCAGTTTCCCAGGATGACAGAGCGGAAAATGGAATGAGGTCCATCACAGTTAATCACTGCGGACCTAGGCTAATGGGTGTCCCCATCAAATTAATGTTAAACTAAGGAAGAAGAGGATGAATTTCTGGTGAATAACTGAAAAAGTTAACAACTTTGTTCAATCCACTGTTTTGCAAGCACTTTGAACATACTGAGTGTACTGACTGGTTTTGTGTTTCAACTTGACACAAGCTGGAGTTATCACAGAGAAAGGAGTTTCAGTTGAGAAAATGCCTCCATGAGACCAAGCTGTAAGGCATTTTCTCAATTAATGATCAAAGGTGGGAGAGCTCATTGTGGGTGGTACCATCCCTGGGGTGGTAGTCTTGGGTTCTATAAGAAAGCAAGATGAGGAAGCCAGGGGAAGCAAGCCAGTAAGAAACATCCCTCCATGGCCTCTGCATCAGCTTCTGCTTCCTGACCTGCTTGAGTTCCAGTCTTGCTTCCTGTGGTGATCAACAGCAATATGAAAGTGTAAGCTGAGTAAATCCTTTCCTCCACAACTAGCTTCTTGGTCATGATGTTTGTGCAGGAATAGAAACCCTGACTAAAATAACGTGTTCCATTATATATCACGAAGTGCAAGCCTTAAATACACAAATGAAAAGCACAATTTGGGATATAGTCCCACCAACAGTGAGTGTCGCTTAGATGAATCAAGCCTTCTGCCTTGCAGCCATCTTGGTTAATTAGACCTACTGTTCTTGGAATGCTGGTCATCATAAATTAGTCCATTTCAAACTAAACTTCAAATGCCTAGCTGGATGGTTGCATGATATGGAACCAGAAGGCTAGAGAGATTGAATGACTCAAACAGTAGCTTGTACAGCAATGCTTCCTGTCTCTTTATATTTGTCTCTTAAAATTTGTGTTATAAAACCAAAAAGTGATAGGACTGTACACTTCTAAGATGGCTATAAACAAAATTAATCAATAGCAGGAGTTGGCAAATTAGTGAAGAAATAGGAATTCTGATACATTGCTTATGGGAATATAAAATATGGGGGCCACTTTGAAAAAGTAGGTTAGATGTTCCTCAATAAGTTAAACACCATGCTACCTCACGACCCAGCTGTGCCTTTCACAGGAATATACCCAAGACAAATGACAGCATTCATCCACTCATAGTATCATAATATCCCAAAGTGGATACAACTTAAGGGCTCATCAACTGGTTATACATATTCTGTGATATATCGACATAGCAGCCTATTTGCCATGAAATGAAAATAAAGTGCAAATACATACTACAATCATGACAAAAATACTAAATTAGTCAATCACAAAAGACCACATGCACTGGATAGTTTCCATGTATATGAAAATTGCAGAATTCTTAAATCATTAAAGAAAGGCAGTAGGTTAAGTAATTACCTAGTGCTAGTAGAAGGGATAGAGAGAAAAGAGAAATGTTGCTGATGGGTACAGGGCTCATTTAGATAGAGAGAAAAGGAAAATATTCCTAAATTGATTGTGGTGAGGGTGGTTGTACAACTCTCAATATACTCAAAACCTTAGTGTTGACAGTTGGTACCAATTTTTTAGATGTAAAATCTTTATGAAGACTGGGCAGTGGTGGTGCACATCTTTAATCCCAGCCACTTGGGAGGCAGAGGCAGGTGGATTTCTGAGTTCGAGGCCAGCCTGGTCTACAGAGTGAGTTCCAGGACAGCCAGGGCTACACAGAGAAACCCTGTCTCGAAAAACCAAAAAGAAAAAAAAAATCTTTATGAAGATAGTTATACATAATTACCTTCATAAATTTCATTCATACATGAATACATTATGATGATAATAGGTATTATTTTCATAGAAATATTCTAAAGACTGTCCAACTCTGTCTTAGTTAGGGTTTCTATTGCTGTGAAGAAGTACCATGACCACAACAACTCTTAGAAAGGAAAGCATATAATTGAGGGTGGCTTATAATTCAAAAGTTTAGTTCATATCACCATGGTGGGAAGCATAGTGACACTCAGGCAGACATGGTGCTTGAGAGCTGAGAGCTCTACATTTGCATCTGAAGGCAACTGCCATACTGAAGAAACTGCCATACTGGGCCTGGTTTGAGGATCTGACACCTCAAAGCCTAGTGACACATTTCCTCCAACAAGGCCACACCTCTTAATAGTACCATTCCCTATGGACCTATGTGGGGCATTTGTTTTCAAACCACCACAAACTCACTCAGTTTTCATTATTCATCATACCAGCTTCTCACTAATAACACACTCCCCAGCCTGTGCTTAGTATTCCTTGTTATAAGCGTACCTCCCTTCTGCAAAAAAAAAAAAAAAAAAAAAAAAAAACGTTACTTATGATAGGGATAAGCAAAAACAAATATATTAATGGACATGAGTTGGGTTGGCTCCTTTGTTTCTTGCTACTGAGGGTTTAACTGAGGCAAGCACTCCTAGGCTCCACTTCCAGCTGGATTTCAAAGAATCCATGCTGATTCTTTGAATGATGAGAAGACTGCAAGAGGACTCAGCTACTGCTAGGGAGTAGTATCTATAAAAGGTGCTTCTGGGAAGTACAAGCAGAAGGGAAGCAGAGAGGAAGAGAAACTAGTCCCTTCTTCCACCACTCCTGCTACATCGTGCCATGCAGGGCACCTGCAACAATGTAGTTGGCCTGTCCCCAGCTCTAGGCACAGTTTGACATGGCAGCTTTGTAGATTACTGATGAGAATTCTTAGAGTAGATGTTCTACTCTTACATGATTGGAGTTTACAATTTCCTGGGAACTTGACCACCCAGCTCCGCTCCTCAGAGTTCCTCCTTGTTCCTCCAAGATGACTGATCACATCAGGGTAGGATCATGCTCTGAGCTCATTCCAGATGATCAATTAATAGTCTGCCAGCGCC
Source organism: Rhynchomys soricoides (assembly GCA_019843965.1). NCBI lineage: Eukaryota > Metazoa > Chordata > Mammalia > Rodentia > Muridae > Rhynchomys > Rhynchomys soricoides. Next base: position 1,365,172 of record JADRCH010000257.1, read on the forward strand.
ATTTCTCATCCTTATTTCCCAAGGCTCAGCTCCACCTGTGAGTCTTGGGATACTAAAAGTGAAGCTTACAGTTATCTAGAATGGGAGAGTGGCAGGCAAGTGTACTGAGTGAGCTCTCTTTGCCACCTTTGTAATAAATAGACCCTGATTGTGTCAAGGGAAGCAGATTTCCCAATACCAAAGAGGAATAAGATGGCATAATTTCATCCACCCTCACCTGTCACCCCATTTCCCAGAGGTTTGGACAGTAGGATGGCCGTGTTGCCCACATAAGAAAAGAAAGAGAGGAGCCTGCTGGTGAAGGTCTGGAGAAAAAAAAATTTTTTTTGTTTACTGAACATGTGAAGGGAAGTATTCTTTCTGCCTTGCCTGTTTTAGTTTCAGGAAGCAGAGTTGGGAATGAAAATTCTTGGAGCTAAGACAGCCTTCCTGAAGCTATAACAAGCCTGAAGAATAAATAAACCCCGTTTCTTGCATCCTGGGTGATGTATTCAATGAATGGCCTCGGGGGCTGAACAACCTGCATTAAAATTGCTGAAGATACATGAGACAGAGACAACTGAGACTGTGGCAGCTTTCCAAATTGGATGCCATGCTCAGTGAAAAAATGTCAAAGTCAAATAGAATGAGCAGGGTTTTGTTTGGTACTTTTGTTTTTTCCAGACGACCTCAGTATGTAGCCTACAACTTTCTTTAAACTGGTGTTTCTCCTGCTTGAGCCTTCTGAGTACTAGGAATGCAGGTATGCACCATCCGGTTGAGGTGTTAACCATTTCTAATATAAAATAAACCTGTAATACTTAGTAACACTAAAAATAAAAGGCCATTTTGTACAGCTTTGCTCCATGTTTCTTAAATATTGTGCACCCATCTTCTTGGGTGATGTCAGAATATCTGGTTTACCACATCACAAAGACATTTCTCTCCTTGTTTGGTTTTCTTCACCATATCAGAGTCTAGTGATGGTAAAATGTTCTGAGCATAGAAAAAAAATCCTATGTTTGAGAAAATCAAAACCTTAAGAACCCTGTTAAAGACTAAGGGTTTTTGGTTGTTGTTGTTTTTTAGCTATGGGAAAATGGTTATGTGTTCTCATAAGTGAACCATCAGTATTAAATACTATACAAATCCAATGTACAAGATGTGGGGAAGACAATCTAGCAAGCAAAATCCCAGTTAGGTGACTTCCAGGACAGTAATCTTTCATAAATGACTAAGAATTCGTGGACCGCCTATGTCTTTTCTGGAACCAGCTACTACTTCTTGTCAGTGAGCCTCTGTTTCTCTGCATTTACACCTTTAAACTTTAGATCAACAACAAACAAAATTTATTTTATTCTTTTAATTTGGTCTGTCGGTGTGTGTATGTGTGCGTGTTTGTGTGCACCCACACTCATGTGAGCCATGGCATGTGCATCAGAATCAGAGGAAATCTTTCCTCTCCTCTCCTCCTCTCCTCCTCCCATGGGTTCACTCCAGGAGTTGAGTTCAACTTGTCAGGCTTGCAGGAGAGCGTATGACCAGCTGAGCCATCTGCCATACCAAGTCTGTTAAGAGGATACATCACATATATGCAAAACGGTATCCTTTAGCACCTATCTTGTTGCTCCTGATGGTCTTGTTCTTTTTTCTCAAGAACCTTTTCTCAAGATACCTTGTATTAACATTTCAGATGAGTCACCCATTTTTCCAAATTCACATTCTAAAAAGTGCCACAACTAGAATTTAAGAATGTCTGATACCAATATATATGTTTTCAATTCTACTACCTGTCCCGTATTTTATGTATTACACAGTCCCTGTTACCTATGTTTTTTCTTCACTCTACTCTAGAATTTTTTTATTTCATTAAACCAGTGCAGTTATTGAAGTTCAGCTTTAAAATTTTGCTTGATTTTTAAATTTTCTGACTTGCATTCAATTTCATTTGACCCAGTTTTGTATATGTATAGGACAGGATGCTAACACTGGGTCTACAACTTAAATTTATACTGTTAGTACTTAGTCCATATCTGGATTTTTACAAGAATACCCAGTTTCTACCTAAGAGCTCTTAAAACAAAACTTAAATTGTGGACCTGACAATTCAGCTTCAAAAATTATTGCAATTTTCTGAAAGTCACATAAACTATGTATGAAAATAAGAGCTCATTGTGTTAGTTACGTTTCTGTTGCTATGATAAAATACCATTACCAAAAGCAACTTAAGGGAGAGTTTATTTAGCTTATGGTTCCAGAGAGATAGAGGCATCATGGAAAGGAAGGCTTGGAGCAGGAACAGGATGTTGAGAGCTCATCTCAACTGGACAGAGGAAGCAAAGAGTAAGAGTAAGAAATGTGGTAAGATTATAAGCTCTCAACAATAGCTCCATGGCCAGCATCATTTCTCCCAGTAAGGCTCTACCTCCTAACGGTTTCATATCTCCCCAAAAGAAATCACTAACTAGGGACCAAGTGTTCAAATACAAAGACTTGTGGGGACCATTTTTCATTTAAACCCATTGACTGCATAAGCTTGTGGCCATCTTACAATACAAAATCCATGTAGCTAACTCTGTAAGTTCTGGTCAGTACAGTCTCAACACTGTTGAAAAGTCCCAAATTCTTTTGACCCTCAAGACAATCTCTTCACTGTGACTCCCTAGTAAGAGAAAAAAAAAGTAAATTACGTATTTTTGACATACGATGACACAGAATAAAAGATTGGACCAAAGCAAGAGCAGCACCCAACAAAGTAAACGCCAAATCCTGTAGCTTTCTGTCCAATATCTGGGTCTTCAGTTTCAAGGGGCTTAGGTGACTCTGCTCCTCCAGCTTTGCTCATTCTTCAGGTTCTATTCCTTATCTGCAGCTCCCCTTGCTAGATGTTTCATGGCTCTGGCATCTCCAAAATACTGATGCTATTGCACCCCAGTTTTTACCCTTACAGCTTCACACGACGGTCTTCCAGGGCCTTGTGAGAACTGCACCCTGCCACACTTGCCTGAACTCAGTGGTTCTCTAAAACTCTCAAGGAAGAATCCATCTTTTTATCTTTCTTGTCTTCAAAACCAAACACTGTCAAGTTCAGGTGCCAATCTAAGATGGACCTTCACCTCCTTTGGTCACAATTGCAGCAACTTCTATAAGAGCAGGAAACCTCTTAGGCTGTCTTTTACAACCTTAAGTGTGTTATATCTTTCCCTGAGTGAAGCTTTCATATCTTTCCAATGCAAACCAAAAGGCCTCTCTTGAATGGAGCTAATCTTAATCATTAGAGCCTCATTTCCAGCACATAATGTGAAGCTGTCTTGACGTTTTCTCTGCCAAATTAACCAGCCCATTACCTTTAAAGTTAACCTCACTCACGTTCTCAGAATGGGACAGAATGCAACTAGATTCTTTGAAAGACTTAACATGAATGACCTCTAGCCCAGCTGTCAATAGAGTCCCAGAGGGACAGCGTCCATCATGGTGGGGGAAGGCAAGACATGTTTGTAAGCACCGGAAGTTGAAACATCTTATCTCAGCCATACACAGGAAGCAGAGCAGGAAGCCAGGTAAAGCTATAAGCCCTCAAAACCTGACCTCAGTGACACATGTCCTCCAGCAAGGCTCTAAAGATTTTATAATCTCCCCCAAACAGCACCACCAACTGGAGACCAAGTGCTCAAGTACCTGAGCCTACAGGGGACATTGCTGATTCAAATCACCATAGTTGAGAAAAGCTCCTGGACAGAGTGCACTGATGTCGTGCTGGTGAGGGTGAAGGCAGGAAAATAACTTGTTTGTATTTGATATGACTCACCACATTTATACATCACCTCAGCAACCATTTATATCATCCACATCTTGTAACTAACGCTGAGAGTAGTTGAGAAATCTTTCTTGGTTTCATAAGGGAACTATATGGTTTCATAGGCACCATAGACTGGGTAACTTAAAACAGCAGATGAGTATTGTCTCCCCACTGTGGAGATGAGAAACGCCAGTGGGCCATGCCCTTTAATAGCTTCTAGGGGAGTAGCCTTCATTTTCATTCTGGTCTTCTGGAAGTCCCGAGGCATCATTTGACACAAAGCAGCAAAACCCAGTCTCAGACCCCTCCTAAATGTGATCATATCTTTCTTCTTCGTGTCTGCATATGGGGTCCATTTACCCTCTTTTTGTTGTTGTTGTTTTGCATTTCTCAAATAGAGTATGATGATTTGAATGGAAAATATCCCCCGATAGGCTCATGTATCTGAACATTTGGCCCCCAGTTTGAGGCACTGTTTGGGGAGGGCCTGGAACCTTTAGGATGTAGAGCCTTGCTGGAAGAAGTATCCATGGGGGCAGGCACTCCACTTCTTGCTTGCTCTTTTTCTCTGCGTCCTGTGTGTGAATGAACATGCCATTGGCTAGTTTGCATGTCATCTCTTGTGTGGCGTGATAGACTGAGTTCTTCTGGAACTGTAAACTAAAGTAAGCTCTTCTTTAAGTTGCTTTTAGTCATGGTGTTTTATCACAGCAACAGAAAAGTGAGTAGTACACAGAGTGTCATTGTGTAGCACAGGCTGGCTAGGAATTTAGTTCTTCTGCCTCACCTTCCCCAGTGCTGGGAGTACAGGCATGTGCCACCATGCCCAGCTTTAAATTTAACTTCTTGCAAAATCACCTGCCATGTGGATTTAGACTCCATTGTAACAACCTCGATTTGATTATATCTGCAAGACCCTGTTTCCAATTAAGATCACATTAGAAACCGAATGTGTCTTCTGGAAAGACACACAATTCTGCCCAAGGATGCTGTGGATGGTAAGGCATGGAAACTGAATCTGGACCTCTGAGAAACTAGGCAATTTTCTCAGCAGCATATGCTTGGGAGGGCTGGGTGCAATGTCTTCAGAAAAAGAGAAATATAAATGCAGGGGAAGGGAGAATTGAGTATTAGGTAAAAAACTGTAAGAGAATAAAACTTTGAGTTGGCTTCAGACATTTCCTCTCCAATAGTTACATGCCAAATGACTCCCCGGGGGGTTTTGGGGGGGGAGGGAGTTATGACCTAAGATCATTACAGCCAGCGATTTGTCTTTCAGCAGGACAGGCAGGCATTCTCAGAAATGCAGGGGCTTGCCAATGATTCTAACTAATTGAAAAACTATTTGAAGATACATTCTGGTGGTTCAGTGGGTTTGGGGTTATTTAGAACAGAAAACATTTCAAAAATAAATTTCAAACCAACAGAGAGTTGCCAATTTTTAACATTGTAAGGGTGTTTAAGTCAAACTATCATCTAACACTGTAGACATTTTGTAAAAGACAAATCATCTTAATGTGAAAAATTATTCAAGGGCTATAACCTGATAGTTATTTACATTAGATAATTTAGTTTTATGAAAAATATCTTTATTTAATATCTGTGTGCCCCGGAAAAATAAAGAACTGTTTTCCTGTAGATAAGATCTCATCCATGAATGGGGGTTTGAAATCCAGGAAGTGATGGGAACTCAGGACAGCAACTGAAAATAAGCACTGGCTAGCACTCTGAGATTTATGCCACTGCAGGAAAAATAATATTCAAAACTAACTGTAATCGTTTCCATTTTCTAAGGAAAGTTTCAGTGGGAAAATAAATCTCTGAATTACTACTCCCTTCCACATAAAGAGGATGGTGGGGGTCGAGAGATGGTAACTTCTTCCCTCAGCCAACATCTGGGTTTCCACTTCATGATTTTCAAATATTCATGGGACTATGATGAAGGGACCCCATGTTTCAATGATTGGGCATTTAATTTATTCTCCCCAATTCTCTGAAGCACCCATCAGCATCTAAAACTGGCTTGTGTTCATTTGGCTCTATTTGCTAAAAGTTTCTGCAACTTTAGTATAGGTAAGAACACATCAAGAGAATGGCCCATCAGTCCATGATCCGAGGCATATGCAGGGTGAGGTTTACCCCCTAGAGAAGGAAGAAAGGCCAGTGTATGTAGTCAAGAAGTACGGTGGAATCTCAGGACGATAGAGCCAGGAGCCAGGCCAGCCAGAGTTGGAGTTAGTTGAGTGTGAAGAGGCTAAGAAGCTTTCACTGGGGATGAATTCCCTCCTCTCTGGAGAAAGGCAGGGTGCCTGCAAAGCTGCTTTAAAACCAAGGATTGGGAACTGGAGTTCAGTTCCTTAGCACCCAAGTCAGGTGCCTCCCAATTGCCTATAACTCAGCTCTGACGCCCTCTCTGGCTTCTTCAGGCACCTGTACACACGTGATAGACACATACAACTAAAACTAATTATATATATATAACATACCTAAGGAACTGTGTGGATTTGCAAGATTTTGTCATGAAGCACTGGCCTGGGGCCCTCGTGCTTTAGTACCACAATCAGGAATAGAAACAGTTGGGCCCAGCCAGAGTCCTTACCCTATACACCTTCACATTCTCTGAGGTGTGGAGTAGTTAAGTCAATCAAACAGGATAAAGCTCCATTTAAGAGCATGAGCTCTGCGCTCTGCCTAGATTGAAGTCCAAGCTCCTCCATGTCTGAGGTCTGTACCCTGCTGAGATGTTTATCTACCCTTCTGTGCTTCAACTAGCTCATCTTTTAATGGAGACACAACAGAGAGTAATTGGAAAAGCGCTGTATAAAACTTGTTATACCCAGTATATTACTTATTTTTCTTGTACCACACAGCAGTTCAGTCACTATTAGTATTACTGATTTTTTATTTTTACCAATATCTAAGTGAAATAGATATCATTAAGTCCATTTTATAAGTAGGGAATCCATTACAGATATTTATGACAATTTCTTGATTCTTTTAGATGAAAAGTTGCAAATAGCCTTTATCTCACGAGTGACTGGTTAAAACTAATCAGATGGTCTTACTAAGATTGCCAAGGTCCAAGGTAAATACAAGTTGAGTACTAGGCTAGACAGTATTTCTATGACCTCAAGATATAAAGAGTAGAATAAAACAAAAGACATATATTTCTATATCAGTGGAGGTAATATGTTAATTTGTCCAATAAAATTTATACTCTCAGATACCAATAAAATGATTCTAAAGAGTTTTGTGTAAAACAAACAAGAAATAGCCAAGAAAAATGATAAAGTTCTTGTATAACACTATATCTTGCCCCCTCCCCCACCAAGGGAAGGCAAACAGAGGTTATTTTCATCAGCTGATTATTCTGCCTGCTTTAGAACTAGGTCTGTGGACTGTTGAAATGCCTCAGAGAAGGAGAGGATGGGAGAATCACTGGACCCTCACCAGGGTACCCAGCCACTCCTTCCATTCACTTGAATGTATTGCTACCCTAATTGCACAGGACCTTGAGGTCTTGGTTCAGGCTAGGAAGGTTAACAGGGTGTGGTTGGGGTGCAGAGACTCCATCTATGTAGCTGGGGGAGCCTTCAGCATCCTTGCTGAACTCAGATGACTTCCAGTACAGCTGCTCTGGGGTCACTCATGCTGTGGTCACTAACTTCTCACCCATGCTTTATAAATAAGCCCAATAAACTCATGGCTTTCCTTGGAGGGGATCTGATGTAATCCTACTTCGGTTTGTTGTTGGGACCTTATTCCAAGGAAGGAATTTACTAACAAAAATGAACTGGGATTAGGAGATGTGCTATAAAATGTTGATAGTATATTTATATTGATAAATATATTGATATTTATATCAAAATAGTCTGCTGGTGTTTGCCCAAGGCTTGGTAACAAGATCATTGAAAAGAATTCAAAGTCTGAGACCAAAGAATATATTGATTGACAGGTTCAGTGTTTATAAAACTAAACAAGTGTTAAACATTGAAAACAGGCAGGTATGTATGTGCATGAGAGAGAGAGAGACAGAGAGAGACAGAGAGAGACAGAGAGACAGAGAGAGACAGAGAGAGACAGAGAGAGACAGAGAGAGACAGAGAGAGACAGAGAGAGACAGAGAGACAGAGAGAGACAGAGAGAGACAGAGAGAGACAGAGAGAGACAGAGCGACAGAGGCTAATACTAGTTTTGCTTTTACGACAGGATCTCTTGGAGCCTAAGCTGGTCTAGAACTCAACAGGTAGCCCATGTTGTCCTCAGACTTGTACTGATTTCCTGCCTCTGTATCCTGAGTGCCAGGATTACAGGTCTACGCCAATACACCTGGCAAAATCTATCAACAATTTTACTAGAAGAGGTACATATTCAAATAAGATGACACATCATCTGCCTATTCAACTGGAAAAGATGACAAGAATGACAAGCAGCTGCTGGTGAGCGGGGTCGGGCTGAGTGAAAGTTAACTACATTGTCTCCTGGAGGCAATTTGTATGAAAGACCTCTAAAAGTTCACATCTGTGCTTCCTACTTCTAAACATTCACACTAAGGGCATTAGAAAAGTACTTACCTACAAGATATTTATGCAAGCTCAGTTTGAAGGGCCCAAACTGAAATTTTCTTGAATATAACAATAATCCTTGGTGAATGTCCAATAGTACATATTGACTGAATAACTGACATAATCCCAGGTGCACACGCTGTGACCCCTGAGAAGAATGCTTACAGGACCTAAAAAGTCCACAGGCTAGATTTGAATTAAGTACCTTTCAATACGGTCTTATTTTAGTATTGAAGAGTATATCACTTAAAATGCCTAAAAGCATACCATCAGAATCACACTGGTTGTTAGAATTAATACGCATTTAACTTTCTATGTTGATTAATTTTTTACAAATACTGCACAGCAAAGCATGTCTTACTTGATTGAAAAATGGAGAGAGTGGAGACTGAAAAGCATGGTACTCTAGGGATATTCATTCCGAGACATGAAGTGTGGATCAACAGAGAGAATGGCTGCTTTGCCCTGTGGCTGCTTGAACACACTGGGATTTCAGCGCTGGCTGCATACCTTGTGGTGGCTTTGTATTCCAAGGGTTGACTTCGGCAAACAAGCTTAGCAAAGTACAGCGTGTGCCTTTCAGGAGGCTTCAGGTTCATCAGGTATGAGTAACACTAGCTCATTCATCTTTGGATGAATTTGTGTGGCACGCTAGGGGGCTGACAGAATCTGAGCCGAGAACAATGTTTATTTATATCTACACACAATAATTCAAGTCTCCCTAAATCTCAGACTTTCTCCTCATTTGCTCACCACTTGCAAACATTTGCAGTTCTTTCCACCGGTGATCCCTGGTTTGCTTTGGCTGGGTTTGGATGAATGAAAAGGAACACAAGACAGTGAACAGTGCTGAGTGCTTTGGTTCACACATGAAATGCGGACATTTGCTTATGTAATATGTCAGAAGCACGGAGACTTCTAAGCTTCTGGTTTGTGCCTTCATGGCTGATTAATACCACATTTGCATTGTTGATGCTAGAAGATGCTTTAAACCGTATGACTATGTGTGTCTATGTGAATGTGTGTGTCTATGTGAGTCAGTCTCTCTCCTCTCTCTCTCTCTCTCTCTCTCCCCCTCCCTCTCTCTTTTTCTGTGTGTATGTCCATGTGTGTCTGTGTGAATGTGTGTGTCTATGTGAGTCTCTCTCTTTCTGTGTGTGTGTCCATGTGTGTCTGTGTGAATGTGTGTGTCTATGAGTGTGTGTGTCTATGTGAGTCAATCTCTCTTTCTTCTCTCTGTATGTGCGTGTATGTGTCTGTATGAATGTGTGTGTCTATGTGAGTCTATTTTTCTCTCTCTCTTTGTCTGTGTGTGTGTCTGTGTGTGTCTGTGTGAATGTGTGTGTCTATGTGAGTCAGTTTTTTACTTGTTTAATCTTTGGCTAAGTAGCCTTTCCGAGTGACATCTACAAAATAAAATATGTAGAATGTAAACTGTAGAATTATAATTATAAATTAAACCCATGGTTCTCCTAAAGCACAAAGTACCATCCTTTGCATCTAGAAGGCATTTCATCTTATTTGGTTACCGTTTTAGCTTCTTTGCTCAAAATAGAAAGCCCAAGCCCAGAAAACCAATGTCTTCCAGAATGTTGAAGTACAAAACAGATTGATAAATATCATTTCCTCATGTGTGGAGGACTTTTGTTTGTGAGTGAGCACCTATTAAGGGTAAGATCTTCAGTTGTGAATTTATGATTTACTAGAGGCTGTTGCCTGACAAGCTCAGGGGCAAACAAACATCCTTCAACAGAACGTTCACCAATGCTGCCTGTGTGGAGGGCTAAAATCCCTCCATGGCCAGTCATTTAGTTGGGTTAAATTCTGAACATGTTGGCTTCATTTTTTTTAAATAGGGGTTTTGAGACGCTTCTACTCCCCCCTTCTAGCCCACTGTCCAAAGGTCGGGGAGAAAAGATGGTAAGTAGGACAAAGGGATGTGGACCTGTGTAGAAGGAGTTTTAGGGGTCGATTTCAATTTTTGTTTGTAAGGATACCAGCAGTCCAGTTTAGTAGTGTCAGGATACTAAACGTGTAGCAATCAATGGCATGATCCAACAGAAACAGCCAGGCCTTTGCCCAATCCACACAAGTCAACAGGAACGACCAGAACCAGCTGGGATGCCAGGAGAAATTCTCTGTTGTGTCTCCATCAATGAAATGAAAATTAGCAAAGAGGAGAGACCAACGAAACATTGCAAAGCTAGCTGTGTAACCACCCTATAAGTGTCCACTGAGTCCTATTTATACTCTCTCCAAACATCACATGTCCTCCGATGGGTCTTGCCTCAGTGGGTCCACATCACATGACATAACTAAAACCTTTTTCTTCATGAACATGCAAATCAAGGGAGCATTTTGAAGTCATCAGTTGTTTCCGATTAGCTATTCAACATGAGTTACCCATTTGCTAAGGAACTAGAAAACAGATCAAGGAGTTGGAGAAGCCAGGAAGGCAGGGGTTCAAGGACAGACAGAAATGAGGTGGGGTGAGAAGGCAGGAAGGGTAGGTACTGTGCAGCCCTGGGGAAATCTGAAAGAAAGATTGCCCTAGATGGCATGTTTGCACTGAGCCTGGGGTGATGGACTGTGAATAAATGTTCTTATCTGCTTTGTGGTTGATGTGTACTCAGAATCATCTTTTAAGTCAACAACAAAAAAATCTAATGTTTTTGAAAGTCAACTAATTAATCTCTCTTTTTCTTATTTTTAAATTGAAAAGTAAAATATGTGTGTGTTTATAGTATGCAACACAATGTTTTGAAATATGACTGTATAACAAACTGGCCAAATCAAACAAATTAAAGTATTTGCACATTACATCACATACCTGTTGTTTGAACACTTACAATCTACTATCTTGGCTATTTTCAAGTGCACAACACTGTTATTGACTACGATGCTGTACAACAGGTGTCTTGAAATTATTCCTCCTGTCTAAATCGAATTTCTGTCATTTAGTCACTATCTACCTCAACTGAGTTTTTAAGTCATGCTTTCTAAATAGTTTAAAACCTGGAGCTAGTCATTCTACCCCAATGGCTTTTCTTACTCTTTGACTTCGAGAAGCAGATCTGTCATTCGGACAGAGCATAACTTATATCAACTGTGCTTGCAACAGTCATAGACTCCCAGTTCCTCCAAGGGAACCCCTGATGCCCACCAACAGCCAGGGTAGCTCGCTAAGTGGTTCCCTCCCTCTTCCAGGGTGACTATGGTTTATGTCAAGTTGACAAGAACTAACCAATGTGTCATGCCATGCACAAAAGTAATCATGTTCTTCAATGTTATGTAATCACATACTACTCTTTTATCTTGGAATGAATTTTGTCTACAAGTGCATATTTCCCTTGGCAATACCTTTTAGGAACAAGGGTCATTTTCTTGGGCATTGACAGGTAACATATAACTCTAAAGGGGAAAAACCTTCTACTGTTATCCTGTTAAAGAAACATAGCAATAAAATGATTCCTAATCATTTTATTATTGCTGCTGTACTCACAAATAAGTGCCTCACTGACCAGAGAGGGAACTAACGTGCAGAGAGTGAGAGTCTTGAGAGCACTCAGCCCCACACAGAATGTCAGTATCAATCCTTCCCTTCTATGGCTCAGGGAGCTGTGAGGAAGAAGAGACAGAAAGATTGTAAGAACCATAGGTGGTGGAAGACTCCAAGGAAACTGTGTCTTCTAGACACAACAAGATCGATACACATATGAACCCAGAGACTGTGGTGGCACACATAGTACCTGCACAGACTTGAACCAGAAAAAAAATCCCAGCACTGAGAAGGGTGACTGGACATGGGATCCCATCCCTAACTAAGAAGTTGTTTGGAATTAATACCCACAGAAATGGAAAATCAGTGTTCTCCAATGGAATGACACTGGCTATATCGACGTGATTCCAGAGCTCGCACTGTGCGGCTTCTTCCAACTTAAACTGGACTTTTTCACTTACCATTTTCAGATCTTTGTTCACTGTAGGTAACTGAAATGGCCAAAGGCAAAACCTCAGGTAAGGGGGACTCCTGGACTGTACACCCAAGAGTGGTTGTCTGGAAGAGGCCATCTTGCAGGCTTAATTCAAAGTGAAGGGCACAGCACAACAGAAAAGACGTAGGGGTTGGTAAGAATATGACAGAGCTGCGGGTGGCAGGGAGTCCGGGAAGGAAAAAGAAACGTTAAATGTCTCTGACTAGAAGGTGTGAATCAGTGCTAATCAACTACAGCTAAGGACGACGGTTAGAGAATGACTTGCAGACTTTGGACTTTGAGTCGGACATCTGAATTTGTGTGTACACTAGATGTAAATGTGTGCAAGAGGGGAAGTTAAGAAATAGGCAGCGTCTCCCATTTTCACTTGTGAACAGGAAAGATGCTTCTTGTATATAAACAACACACAGCCAGGCATAGGCATCCAATCGCAGAGAACATCACAGTCGCCCACATTAAAAAGGGAAGCACGTCTTAATTAGGAGACAAGTGCCTCTGCATACCTTTAAGTCCATGCCCCTCACACAGTGACTGGGGCGAACTGATAGAAATACCGGAGAACTGGAAGGGGCTGCGAAGGAGCCAAGTGGAAAATTACTGCCTCCAAAACAGTTTTTATCTCCCACCATGGTCTCTGAGAGAAAGCCAGAGACCTGTGTTTACCAAGCCTGTGTGGACCTACCAGGTGGCTGCTTCAAACTAGGTCAAAATGTCCTATTTGCATTAAACATTTTTTTTTCCATAAAATTTTCAGTTTGGGCTCAAAACTAATTTGTCCTTTAAAAATGGAACAACGGAGCCATGGTGCTTAGATTAAAAAGTCCATGTGTTTTAAACAGTGACAGAATAAGCGGTACTTCATATTGATTATTTTACCAAGAAATATGAAATATTTGTCCAGCTAGAAAGCTTTGTCTTTTCAATACACAAGATTCCAGAATATTTCCCTACTTTTGGTTCAAGCATTTGAATTTTCTTACGAACGCCTTACACGTTGGTTTTAAGAATTAGGCCATGTAAAATAAGCCAAGAAAGAACATCCACAAAAAGTCTCCTTTCTAATGAATTGTATCATTTGCAAAGTTAACACTAAAGTAAGGAGCTAATATTGATTTTGAAAGCATGGTGTAAAGGCATTTGTTACGACTTAGTGGGTAAAGGCACTTAGTGTGGGAACAAACTGGAGCGGTGTGGAGCGAAGTCCCAAGTGTCTGCCCTGGGCACTGTGGCTCTGAGAGGGACAGGGCACGCGGGAAGTGGCCGCGTGCCCCTGCCCTCAGTCTGACGGACTAGTCAGGCTGTGGGAAGCCTCTGCGGAGACCCACCCGTGGGTGGGAGAGGGGCGGTCATCCCAGGGAACGCTGCAGCCGGCTCTCGAGTTTCCAGGGTTGGAAACAAACGGGGCCACAGAGCACAGCTGGTGTCCCACCATGGGACCGGGTTTGCACGCCTTGGGCTCCTGATAGCTGCTTCAGCTTGGGTGAATGGGTACGGTGGTCTGGAAGTGCTGAGGTGCCCCCTGCGAGAGATTAGATGCGGCTCGTCAATCAAAGGCCAGACCCCTCGCTTCCCTCAGCAGATCAAGATGAGACAGTGGCAGTCCATAATTCTAAGGCATTTATTGACATCGTGATGAGTGGCATGGATGAAATCATACCCCGCAAGCTCTGGGATGGGAAAGGCAGATATAGTAACTGGGAAGGGGCATGGCTAAGTCTCTAGGTGTCTCATTAACATGTGGATGGCTTGGGGCTGTGTGGCCACACCTCTACCTGAGGAGGGGTGGGTCTGGGGTCTGACAACAGGTCCTCTGGGACAAACTCACATGACAGACCTCATATGACAGACCACTCTACAGGAGGCTGTGGGGGGTTGTACTTGACAGGAGCCAAAAGGCCTCCCGGGAGCATTGGCAAAATGCTTTCCAGTCCCTTGCAGGTTGCCCCACTGGGTCGCCCAGAATTAAGCCTGTGCTTGACCGGGTGCCAGACTGCCTCTCACAGGCCACTGCCCCACAACTTAGCACCTAGCCTGAGGGCCTGAGTTCACCCCCAGGCCCCACATGGTGAAAGGAGAGAACTGACACTGAAAGTTGTTCTCTCTAGTCTGTGTGTACTCACTGCCCCCTAATAATGAAAGTATAGATAATTGAGTGCCTGCCTCACAGCTCCAAGGCCCTAGGTTTGACACCAGTACTGAACTACAACAAAACAAATGAAAAGTATCACGCTGTAGGACAGTCATAGACACTTTTGCTAAGCGTGATTCTCAACCTGCAAATACCAGAACGAGCCCGTGTCCCTCCCAGGCAGCTCATGTGCTTGGATCTTCCAGGTTTCTCCTCTACCATATTGGGAGAAATTTCAGCCTAAGTCAGTCAACTTGCAGCCAACTGCCCTTTGTATGGTCCTACTCCACTGCCAATATAATAAGGTATTCTCTTACAGAGGGGTAGGGGCTCTCAGAGGTGAGAGAGCATATGCCTTGGTGGCTTGGTCAGGTTTGGGTCATTTCCCCATCATCCTCTACTTTTGCTCCCTCTTCACACTGTCTCCTAGTCCTTGACTATGATAGCTGAGTCAAGTTTCTGTCCTTCTCTAAGGACCCTGCAGGTGCTGTTTGTCCACTTTTGTTCCCTGCACAAGCCCAGGAAGGCACAGGAAGCTAAGGGTCCTCAGCACAGGCATGCTGCCTTAACTCCTCCTCCTCCTGCCTCCAGGTACTGAAAGCTGAAAGCACCGGGTGTTCCCATCAGTCTGGACATCGATTTTTTTCCCTTTAGCAAAATGGCGGTTCAGGGTGTTTTAACCAGTGGAGCTGTGTGTTACATGGCATCACATGTGTAGGAAGATGAGCTGAGTAGGGGGGAAGTGCATACTGAAAAAAGCGAAGAATAATTATTGATTTATTTTGGCCACAAAAACTCTGAAGGGAGCCTATGAAAAAGGTTGAATCTTATAAGAAAACACCTAAGCTTTGTATGGAGCAACCGTTAAGCACATTGTCCAGATTGGGACACCTTTGGATACCCTTTAGCTGTTTAAGTTAGCTATTGGTCCCCCATGGGAGAGTAACAAGCACAGATTCCACAGAATATAGGCCTACGCGATTTTGTTTTAAACATTTTTTTTTTTAAGTCTTTGCTTCATGCTTCCAAAGAATATCAGAGCCATCAGCATTTGTCTGCCAGAACAAGGAAATCTAGGTAGAATCAGATAAAATCCAAGCACTGAGTTAGAGACAACCAAAAAGTAAAATGGGGGACAGAAGACTGGGGAATGGGAAATGCAGCAGTTTGCAGTAAAGGTTCAATAGTTTCTCCCAGTTCTCAGAGACAGAATAACTGATACCAGTTTTTAGAGAGAGAAAACAAAGCAATGGTGGCCTGGATAGTCACCTATAAAAGGGGGGAGCAGGATCCTAAACAATTACCTTATACTTCTCATAAAAGTAACTCAAAGCTGATACAGGAAGAAATCCAGGTGACCTTGAATTTGATGATGACTTTTTAAAACTATACCCATCCTGGGAGTAAATAAAGAGATAAGAATCTCCTGGGAGTGCTGTGCTCCCAAAAAAGAAGAGCAACAAAGAATTCATGAAGAGAAAACATGGTACAAAATAGATGGGGACATCTAATAAAATGTACGACAAGGACAGAAAAGATATTGTTGCTATGACTAAAGATCAATGTAAACTGGAAAACTAATTAAAAGAAACTGCAAGTCACATCGCAGTTCGACACCCATCATGTTACATTCTCCAAAAATTGCAGTAAATCCCCAGACTTGAGAATTATACAGACACAAAATGCAACAAAATGTCAGATAAGAGAAGTGGGAGAACACAAAAATTACGGCTTCTCAGCCATTTAAAGTAGTCCCAAATAACTTATGTTAAGTATCCGGAAATAATGACCCTTTTAGAATTATATGTCACAAGTCTAGATTAAGCTTACTCTAGTTTATTATGTCAAGCACAGTGGGAAAAACGGAACCAAAATTCCCACTCGGCTCACGTTGTAGAGGACTTTGTTTTTATTAGGCTGAGACTAATGAGAATGAGCTGTTTACCTTCCCGGTGTGCCCTGTTGGTTTCCTATTGATACTCAACACTGCTAGAAACTTCATAGCTGTTCTAGAATAACATTGCCCAGATCAGTGGTTCTCAACCTCTGTAATGCTGTGATCCTTTAATACTGTTCCTCGTGTTGTGGAGACACCCCCCAACCATAAATTCTTTTTATTATTATTTCATAACTACTGTTTTTGCTGTTATGAATTGTAATATAAATATCTATTTTCTGATGGTCTTAGGTGACCCCTGTGAAAAGGTCTACGACCCCAGTGGAGTCTTGACCCACAAACTGAGAACCACTGGCTTAGATGGTGGCTGCTAAAGTCTGCTCTGTGTTACCTTAAGAGGTCTGACAATAGGTAGTGTCTAAAAGAAGAGATGTGTGTGCCTAAAGATTCTGGGAGGCAGAAAGTTGTAAAACCATGACCTCAAGATCTAGAAAGGCCCTCTGTGTCATGACAGAGAGGATGGCCTTGAATGATGGGAGCATATAAGAGAGGGATGAGCGGATGTGTGAAGAAGAGGTAGTTGGGACAGTGGGAGCTCCTCTAGGAGGGTTACACTCTTGCAGATAAGTTCCAGTGGAGAGGGCTGGACAGGTGGAGAAGCTCACACTTGGGTTGGCGCTACGAAGGGAACACAGTTTGTGTACACAGAGGACATAAGAGTCTGGAGGCATCTGTAGATGTTTTGAGGGATCTCCTAGGAGTGTGAAGTGGGAGAAGCATGAGTGGACAGTAATGGGCCAGGCTCCGAAGAGCTTTCTGCATGAAGTGCTGCAGGAGCAATGGGGAGCCATAGAAGGTTTGTTTCTAAAAGAGAAACGTGATCAGTTTGTTCTAAAGAAACATTTGAAAATCAAAACCGAAAATCAATTAAGTAGCATAATGGTGGCATGAAAACAAGAGTCTGTGAAAGTCATCCGGGCATGAGACACTAGGGGCATCATTGAGATTATTCTTAGAAGACAAACACATGTGCATGAAGTGGCTCTCATAGGATTGATGGCAGCTGGACTGATTGGATGTAGAGGATGAAGGATGAGGAATCAAACACCTTGCTGCATTTCCACTTGGGATCTCCAATGCAGAGTGTTCTTCATCCAATGAAGAGAAAGGAACACGGAGAGAGATGAAGAGTTTCTAAAACAGTGTTCTCAACCTGTGGGTCACAAACCCCTTGGTGGTTGTTATCCTGCATATCAGACATTTACGTTATGATTCATAACAGTAGCAAAAGTACAGTTATGAAGTAGCAACTAAATAATTTTATTGTTGTGCATCACCCCAACACAAGGAACTGTATTAAAGGGTCCCAGCATTAGGAAGGTTGAGAACCATTGCTCTAGAAGGAGAAGTCACAAAGCCATGATACCAACATCTGGCAGAAGCCCTCTTGGTCACAACATGGAGGATGGCAGAAGGTAACTGCTTTGTCTAATGGCAGTCTCTTCTCAGCAGCTGGCTGTCCGGCTGTCATGTGACTACAATAAGACCTTTGAGAAGAGTAAGATCACTGTTGGGCCTAAGCAAAATCCCCATGTGCTGTTTCAGAATGTCTCAACAGAAGGAAGGATGGGCTAAATAGAGCCACCATCCAAACACAGACAGGGGAAACTTTGGACAGTGGACTCCCCATCACAAAAGGATAAGTCAGCACGGTTTGATCATGCTGTGATCAAGAGATACCTGGAAGGCTTCACCCTTATTCAACAAACTGTAAAAAGTAAAGTATGCACAACTGTGACAGTTTCAACATGGCCTGGGTATTGATGGGGAAACATAAGTGTTAATTTCCTAGATCAAATATAACTGTTGTAGTTGACTTTTAGATAACTGCCATCTCTTTTTAGAAATACATAAAGAAATACTTACAAGCAGATGATGCAAGATCTGGGAGTAACTGCAAGACAGTCTCCTGGGAGCAATTATGGTGTGGACTGAACAGGAGTGACCATGAGATGGTAATTACTGAAGTGTGGTGATGAATGAATGGGGATGCATGGAGCCATTCTATTCTGCAGATACTTCAAGTTTCCTAGAAGGGAAAAGATTAAAGAGCAAACAACAAAGCCTCCTCCTTGCTCTCTACAGGCAGATTCAGGCAAAAAGACACTTTCTACCAAATAAGGTCTTATCCAAGAAGTTAGTCTATGAAGATCAGGTTGAATAACAGCTGCTCTGCACAAAGCTGAGAAGCCAAGGCCCACAGCTCTCATTGTTGAGTGAGTTCCTTGCCCACCACAAGGATTCCTCACACTTGTTCTTTCCCAGAAGGTAGATGTTAACTAGATTAACCAATAGAAAGTACACAATAGGGAACAGTGTTCTTAAAGTACACTATGACCTTTCCTTACTTCTGTAGACCCCAGATCAGAGACATTGAGCTGAGTCATACAGGTCAATAGTAGATATTACATTGACCTTGAAATACAGTCAGTTTCTTCAGTGTGTTCTGAAGTCAGGTATCATTTTGTAGTCATCATTAGTTTCTCTCTGGAGAAAACCATGCTGAAGATTTTTGTCACACAGAAAATAATGTCTTGAAAGTTTTTACTTTAAAATTTGGTCTTATGTAGTAACTTTTTACTCTCCAGGGAAATATAGACTAAATATTTGATGTGTTCTATAACCCTCCTGGTCAGATCTCTTATAACCATGGTATATTTATGAAAACAGAAATGAATAGGTATATAGCATCAGCTGCACCTCAATCTGTATTTGGATTTCTAAAGCCCTTCCTACTCAGGTTCTTTTTCTACTCTGAGATTCAACCAGGATATTACATTATGTTTAGTTATGACATGTGTTAACTGGTTCTCCATCTTCTCCACTGTGTGGCAGTTTCTCTGTCTGCCCCTCTTTCTCCTGACTGTGACATGAATTTGTGCTAACCTAAGTATCAGTGTGTTGTTACTATTCTTCAGGATCTCAGGACTCTGCCAAAAGTGGGATGGAAAAGAGTCTGTAGGAGCAAATGGCCTGGTGAGGAGGAAGATTTAGAAGGTGAAATATTCACCTGGTCCTTTGAAGCTCATTCCATCTTCTACCTGACTTTTCCACTAAAGGATTACAATGGATAGAATTGACATTAGAGGGGACTGACTTACAGGATATAGTCTGGGTAATCCCAAGATGTCTGTTTCACAATGGAAAGGCAGAGAAACTGGTAGGTGCTCAGTCCATGATCTCTCCATTGGATTTCTCAGCAGTCCCAATGTGATGGTGGAGTCTAAGAGGATCCCTGGCTGGGTGTTGGACTATCCTGGATGGATGCTGGTTATCAGTCTATGTTTAGGACCAGCCACAGCAACAGGATAGACTTACCAATGAGAGTGAGGGCAAGCAGACAAAAAGCAAAGCTTCCTTCTTCTATGCCCTTCTTTGCAGACTACCACTAAACATTGAGATCCATATTCAGGGTGGAATTTCCCACCTTAAATGATCTGATCATGAAAATTCCTGATAGACTTGTCCAGAAGCTTGGGTTTTAGTTGAATCCAGATATAATCATGTTGATCCTCAAAATTAGTTATCACATCATCTTCTTTCCAATCCCATGGATGATTTCTAGTTGGCTTTCAGCTGAAATGATTGTCCTCTGTTAATGAAGTTTCTTCTGGCAGGCCCAATTCACGCTTCTTGGATATGAAAATGCAGAGGCAGAATCTAAGGCTTCTTAATGATCTTGTGGGGAAGGCTGCAACAGGGCTATTCTGCAACTGCCATTACACTCCTTGCACTCTAGTCAATGGTGGGAAAACTGGGCTGTCATAGAAAAGACAAGAAGTAGGAAGTGTAGGTAAAGGCATAGAGAAAAGAGAAGGAGGTTGGGATCATGTAAAACAGGATGAAGGGACCTTAAAATAATTAAATATAGAATTGTCATGTGAGCCAGCCATCCTTAGAGATCCATAACTGAGGGGAAGTGAAGCAAGTATCCCAGAGTTGTCTTTGCTCTCTTGTTTGCTGTACAATAGAATAGCCAAGGTACAGAAACAACCCTAGTATCTACCAGCAGGTGAATAAAGAAAATGCCGCACCTGGAGCAGATGATTATTGAACACCAGAAAGAAGAAAACTGCCATTTGTAAAAATGCTGGTAAACACGGAAGGTTTTATACTAAGTGAAGTAAGAGAGGTCCAGGGTGATAAATGTCAGATGAACTCTCTGCTGTGCATACTCTAAAATGTTAAAGCCCTAGAAGCAAGAAGTACACAGCAGCTACCAGGGGATGGGGAGGTGTGAAAAGCTGAGATGTTACCCAAGGGTGCAGGTTTTCAGCCTTAAGATGAGTGGGCTTAGACACTCTACTGCAGACATGCCATTATAGCTGATAACAGCATATTGTTTACTTGAACTCTGAGAAGATATGGATTTTAAGTACTCGAATATGTGCAAGCACATACAAATGGTGCATGGCTTTATTTGGTCAATTAAGTATTTTCAAATGAAAAGAAAGGCCAGCCTTGCTAAACAATTTCCACTTTTCTGTTCTTTAAAGAGTCATACAACAAAAGACAGCACACACCTGGTCTACCTGGGAGTGGCAGCAGTACTGGTGTGTTTCTTTGAGACCCAACACAAAGTTTTAATAAATTTACACTTGAATAGACACTTGAACTGAAGCCTTTCCTTTCTGGGCTGCTGTCTTCCATGTGGCTCAGCATCCTTCACCTCCCTCGGGGTTATGGTGCAGGCAGAGTGCCTGCTAACCAAGGTTCTCCTAGCCCGAGACACTTTCCCTGCAAACAAGATGCTTGCTTACATCAGAAGTGAGTAGTCAGTTCTTCAGTCTGTCTCCACATTTGCTTTGAGCAATAAATGTAAAGATAAATCATCCCATCAGAAACAGTACCACTCAAATGAAATTACAGCAAGGACTCATTAATTTAGCCTAACAATTTTGAGTCCAGGGTGATTATTCATATGTGGTAAAATGATTTAAGGAAAGAAATGGACATGATAACTTTTGCTTTGAATTTTCAGTCTGCTCAGGGGAAAAGTAAATCTATTCAGATGCCAGTAGCAATTTCAAAAGAAAGATTGAGCTTATGAAATTGAAGATTTGCCCAACACACATTAGGATCTGGTGAGCTGTGTAGTGAGGGATTCTTTTATTTGCTGCATTACAGGTGTCACAGTATAATTTGCTACTTGGCTGATAGTAGGTGACAGTATGTGCCATCTCAGAGCGTAGGGGAACCCCTTCTTTAGAATTGCTGAAGACATTTAAATGTCACCATCAACTGGATTTTAAACTCCTTGACTTCAGGAATCATCCTTTTCACACCTCTGGTGTCTCAATGTCCTGCCAATCTCTGACTTCTCTTGGTTCAGGAAAGTTTCTTACTCATGGGAAGTGTACTACTGGGGCTTCATTCCTAGCACATCAATCTTAGAGAAGATTTTCAGACGGTCACAGTTGAGAAAAGACTGTTAAATACAGCCACCAGGGTTTGCTTCAAGCAATGTGTTTCAAAAATTTTTGTTCAAATTATTTTATTATTTGTATGCATATGTATGTTTTGCCTATATCCATGCCTGTATACCATCTGTGTGCCTAGTATCTTGGAGTTCTGAAAAAGATGTTAGATACCCTGGAAGCAGAGCTACAGATGGTAGTGAGATGCCATGTCCATACTGAGAATTGAATCCAGGTTCTCTGGAAGAGCCGCCAGTGCTGTTAACCACTGAGCCATCTATCCTCCCTTCAAAAAACAAGTAACAAAAGGAAAACCGAATAGAAAACTCATGTATAAAGAACTCAGGCTCAATAAATATCCACTAAAAAATAAGTACACTTTTATAGGTTACTAAATGGTTTCCTTAGGGAACAATTGTCTCTTTAGCTACTTGTAGCAACCAAGTATTCCTCTGCTATACCTTTGTGTATAATCCTTCCTGGAAGCCATTTCTGTACACTGTTTTATTGCTTAGGGATCAGATTTTTCTAGAAAGCATTTTTTTTTTTGTGGTATTTTTTAAAAAAATTATTCTAGTTTGGGAGCTGGAGAGATAGCTCAGTAGTTAAAGCACTGGCCAATCTTCTAGAGGAGCTGGGTTCAATTCTCTCACCCACATGATGGCTCAAACCTGTCTGTAACTCTGGTCCTAGGAGATCCAACACCCTCTTTTGGCTCTGAAGGCTTTATATGCACATAAGGCAGGCAAACCACCCACACACTAAAATAAAAACAAAAATCTAAAAAAGTAAAAAAAGAAAAACCCTTAAAGATGTATTTTATTTTTAATTATATGTGTGTATATGTTTGTGTTTGGGTATGTACATGTGAATGCATACGTCTTTGGAGGCCAGAAGAGTTGGATCCCTTGGAACTGGAATTGCTGAAGGTTGTAAGCCGCCTGATGTAGGTGCTGGGTTCTCAACTTGGGTCCTCTCCAAGAGCCATACATGCTCCCACTGAGCCATCTCTCCAGCCTCAGAGATTTTGTTTTTGTTTTTTGTTTTTTAACTTTCCTGGGTTTGTAACTGTTGGGCCTCTCCCACGCCTCCTCCTCCGGCAGTGATTGGCAGGCAGTCGAGGCCTGAGTCGGGGCCTCTGCTGTCTTAACCCCACCCCACCCCCAGCAGCTCTCCAGATAAAGCTGACAACCAGGGACAGGTAGACAGCGGCAATGACAGGAGGGTAAAGAGCCTCAAGGGGCATCCAACAATGCCCACCTGGACCTCAGCAGCACAGCTGCTCCTGATCACAGGTCTGGTCTCACTGCAGCGTCTTTGTCGCTGCTCCCCTTCAGCTGCCCTTCCTGAGCCTGGGGCCGAGGCCGTCTCCATGGTGACGGCCCTCAGCACCACATCCAGAGGGGCCTGAAGTGGCCTGTCCACAGGCCCCAGGTCATTGGTGTTAGCACAGGGATGAGAGAGCTCTGGCTTCCTCTTTACAGAATCTGCTAGCCCCTGGCTTGCCCCAAGGCCAAGGCCCAACCCTGTCTCTGCCTCTGGGGATGTTGATGGTCGCAGAGCACACCTCCCCTGCACAGGGATAGGGAGCACTGAGCACGGCCTGGGACAGCCCTGGCTGTAGGGGTGGGTTGCAGGGGCCCCCGGTTTCACAGTGGTGACCACAGCAGCAAGAGTTGTTTTGGCAGCAGCAGCCCTAATTCCTCCCTGACTTGTCTGTCTGCCCTCCTGCACTGAGTTCCATGCTGCCGAGCCAAGTTGGGGCTTCGGCAGCTCTGGGCTGGTACTCGGCTCTGGGGGGCAGTCTCAACCGGACCCTGACGGCACTAGGTGTGTTCTCCCCCTCCCACTGTTCTGAGGGTGAGAAGGTGGAATCCCAGACAGTGGTAGTGTTAGGCCCCATTTTGACCCTGGTTTGGACCTTGAGGACAAACCCAAGCCGAGTTCTGAGATCTATCTCAGTCACTTCTGTATAGGGGTGACTCAGCAAGACCTGTTTGGCCCTCCCTCTGCCCCCACTGTTGCTGATACAGAGCTTTGCTATTGGCCCTGTCAGTTACCCCTTCTTCCCTGCCTCCTATGTCATCTCTTCCCATACCTAAGTGCCCAACCCTTTGCCTTCTCTATATAAGTGAGGGGTTGATAAAACAAAGTTGAGTTCCTGCTTCAACAAGACTCCTGGCCTGGTGTGTTTCTTTTGGGCTGCCAACACTCGCCCTCCTGCTCAGCCCCAGACAGACTCAGCTAGACCGGGTTCTCTCCTCTCACCTGGACCTGCTGGCAAGGAGCCGACGTGTAACTAGCTAACCACCCAGTATTTGCATAAAAGTGTGTTCCCACAATTCCTTTAGCTCAGTCATTCAAGACCCAATACAGTTTCCCATCGTCCTACCCAGCCCACAGCCATATTTTTTTTTTTAATTAAAACTCTTTGCATCTCAGAAGTATTTGAAACACACAACAAAGCTCAGAGAGTTCTATGACAACAGCCACGCTCTCGGGAACTCAGCTTGTGCTCAAAACCAGGTTTAATGAATGATAATGAACAGCTGTACTATAAATGAGACTGTGGCTTTATCTCCTCATCCCCTTTACCTGGTGACTGTAATGCTGACAGCAACAATGTCTGTCACTTTACATACATCAACCCCTTTAATGCCCACAGCACATATATATCATGTGTTACTATTGTCACTTACTTTTGAAGATAAAAAGTTAAGAAGGAAAAGTTAAGTAATTTCTCTATGGCCACATAATTGGTAACCAGGCATGTGAGAATTTTAATCCAGATAATCTGGCCTGAAGGAATTCCCCTATGTTCCACCACTATACATATGTGACTGTGTATCCACATATGCTTTCTTTAAATATGAATGCTTCCATAACTGCATGGGATTTATTTGTATAATTTTTTTAAAATATCACAAATTTATCACATTGCTATCCTCTAGTCTTTGACAATTGCCAACAATGTGTTGGTGAACTGCCTTGCAAGCATCACCAGGGCACCTGTCGCTCCAGGGCAAATACCCGAAGCCAGAATGCTAGTTGTCAGGTTTTGCACACCAAGCTTGGGGACACCTTCTTGTGTGGCCGTTGTATCATTCCTCTTTATCACCTTCATCCGTAGGTATTCTTAGCATGGGACTGTTGTAGTCTCAGTCTTTTGTTTTCTCAATT
Source organism: Rhynchomys soricoides (assembly GCA_019843965.1). NCBI lineage: Eukaryota > Metazoa > Chordata > Mammalia > Rodentia > Muridae > Rhynchomys > Rhynchomys soricoides. The sequence continues at coordinate 1,390,192 of JADRCH010000257.1, forward strand.
CAGTTTATGATTTTGACGTCATAAGAATATGGCAGTACCTAATGCAATTACCCTGTTCTGTATTTTCTTTTATGATTTTGCTTTTCATGTTTGGGAGGATGTCTGTGAATGCTGTGAGTCACGTACTTGGTACTGCTTTCTTCCATATGAACAGCTGGACCAATCTTTTTCTATGTTGCTCTCATTTGTTGTCATTATCATTTATTGAATGCTTTCTCAGCCTACTGCTGTGTGCCTTCTCCTCTGTTGTTTTTCAGACTTCTGTAGCTAGGTGGCTTATTTCTAAACTCACCCCTGCGGCGATATCACACTGTTTACATTAGTGTGGGGTTGCATGATGATATGCTGTTAATATTCCAAAGCACAGCTCTTCCTCCCTCCACGCACCCCCTTTTCCTCTTCTCTGCAATTCCCTAGCCTAGTCTTGGTCTTTTGTTTTTATATGCATTTTAGAATCATCTTGTACATTCTACGAAAACCCCACTGGGATCTTTATTGAAATTGCATTGAATTTAAGGGTGAGTTTGGGGAAATTGTCATCTCTAAAATATGGAACCCGCCCTCCCGTAAACGAGGTAAAAGACTCTTTCTTTGTCCCCTTCAATAAAGTTTTGTTATTTCCTCGTAAACATCACACACATCATTTGTTAGATTTATTTATGTGCATCCTAAAATTTTTACTGCCATAGTTAATAATGTCCTTTAAAAGGTACATTTAAAAAATCACTATCGATTTTCAGGTATTGATTTCTGGCACCCTTGCTGAACTTTCCTATGATGACTAATATTTATTTGTAGATTCCCTTATATGTTTCTTTTATTATCCTCTTTTCTCAATTTTTAGTTTTTTTTTTTTAAATGTCTATTCTGCTTTAAAATTTTGAGATATAATTACCACAAGACAAAAAGCACAGATCTTAATTATTCAGGTCTGTTGGCTTTGATAATTATATACACTCATATAATTAACAGCCCCAGTTGAGACAGAGAGTGCCTCAGTCACCTGTCTCCTGACTCAATCCCCCTGCCCTAGGCGACCGTGCTCTTCTCTGTGTTATAATCTGTTAGCTTCCCTTTCCTTGAACTCTGTCCTAACTGCATATGAAATATAGATGGCTGCATGTGTCATGATGTCACGTGAAGATTCTTCCATGTTCACATCTGTACTGGCAGTCCCTTCTTTCTCCTATGGACGAACACTATTCCGCGGTCTACAGGTCTCTTGTCCATCTCCTGTTGATGGACATTTGGGTTGTTCTGAGATTGTCAGCTTTGTGAATAAACACTGCAACATGGCAATGTTTCTTTTCTTTTTCCTTTTGTTGTCTATTATGTTGAACAGGACTTTCTACACAGCACTGAAATGAGGCTGTTCTGGTTGTTTTTGACCCAATCTTGATACCAGCAACACATTTTTAAATGATATACTTTGTTATGTTAAGGAAGTTCCATGTACTCTTAGCTCTTTAAGATAATTTATTTGGAGGTCTGTTTGCTTAATCAACTGTAGTTATTGAATTGCATTAAATTCTTTAATCTGGTAGAATAATGATTTATATTAACAGAACCTATTTTTACATGTTTTAAAAAACTTAATTAGGGATGATTTAAGAAATCATGACTTAAATGGTGTGTGTAGTGTTTGCATGACATCGGACTACAGTTCTTCAGTTTTTTGTTTTGAGATTTAGTAGCATCATAAAGTGAGCTGAACAGCATCCTTCCTTTTCCTATCCTTCTGAAGCGATTTTATTATGTTGTTATACATTTCTTGAAGGCAGAATGTACCTGTAAAACCAGTCAGGCTTAGAGACTGTATCCAGGGAGGGTAACAGCAGGATGCGGAGATTAACCTGCTATCCTTGAGAGCAATTTGTACAGTCGGGCTTTATATGTCTTTTTGAATCAGTTATCCTACATTTTTCTGGAAAATTGCCTTTTTAATCTAAGCCTTCACATTGGTGCCACGAAGCTGTTTATCGCACTCACCTTTTATTTTGCCTACGTTTTGATTGCATTCTTCTTTCCAGAATATTGGAGGGGGGAGGCATTTTTTCTACTTCTCATCTTTTGCTCAAGTTAGTGTGATGTTTGCTTCGTCTCCTAGAATACTTTTTCTTTTATAAGTCATCTTCCTGGCTTCTCGTTTTTAATGTTACTAATCCTCTTTCTTGTCTTCCTCCGGTTTCTTCAAGTTCGTCCTGTGACTTGTGTGCTCAGTACAGTCATCTTTAGTCTTTCTGTCTGGTTTAATACATTGTTTAAAGGTTGACCTCAGCAGCTCACACTGATGTACCCAAACATCACAGTGGCTTATGCAGGTTGCTTCTGGATATTCCTTCTGACGCCAAACTTTTGATGGCTTGAAATCCCCTGGGGCTCACAGTCTATGTTTTGCCAGCTCCATGGTCAGGAGTTGCTCCCCACAGCACCCACACACACACTCTGAGATTCCTAGCACCCTGGGGATCTGTCAGGAAGTATTGCTGATGTATTGCTGCTTTCCTAGATCTGCTATCTAGTGTTTGTCACATGATTTGGTTCACACACTCCAGTGTGCCCTCTCCTTAGTTGCTCCAAATTATTATTATTAGTTTTACATTTCCAGAGACATTAAACATTTCCATGGCATATTTTAGTCATTTTAAGGAATGTTTCTGGGGTTTGATACATGCTAGGCAAGAACTCTACCACTGACTTTGCTCCCAGCTATTTTTCATTTTATTGAGTTGGCCAAGGGATTCCAATTTTTTGGTATTTGTTGGGGTTGGTTAGCAGTATAGTGTATGATGAACTTTTCTGTAGGCTTCGTATATGCACGGAAACATATACATTCCTTAGTTCTTGGCATTCCTTACATGCCCCTTTGGCTAAACCTTGTTATGTCATTTAAATGGTCTCTGTCACCACTGCTCTCTCTCTCTGTGTCTTTTCCTTAAGTCATCTCTGGTCTACTGATCTTGAGAAAGTAATACTAAAATCTCTGTTATGTTAGTTTATAAATTCTTTTTGTATATAACATGTTTTGGCTTATATATTTTGTGGCCAAACTGTTAGATTTAGATATGACTAAAAGATCTTTCTGATACGCTTTTCTTTAATTTTTAGCAACATACTCTTTATTTTAGTAGTCTTTTGCCTTAATTAAATTCTTTATATTCTTTTGTGGGACACTGTGTGGACCCTACTCAATATTTACTTGGTTTACAATGTATTTTGTCTCAGTTACTTTTTCTGTGGAGTTTTAGGCAGGTCTCTCTTAAGGACTATTTATCTGTTTTTTCCTTGTGTAAGTTTCCACCTCATATCCTAAGGTACAGGGAACTGAACCCAAGGACGGGGCCTGCTATAAACAAGTGTTCTGCCACTAGTGTTTTGAGGAAGTGTCTCACTGTGCAGCCTTGAACTTGTGTGTGACCTTGAACTTATGCATATTGCCACAAATGCTCACATGTGCACAAATGTTCACATTTGCACCCTCCCTGCTGTGAGGGAAGACACTGGTTCCTTGCCATCATTTATCACTTCTGGCTCTCACAATTCTTTGTTTCTCGTTTGGTAAATTATCCCTGATCCTTGGGAAGAGGGAGTGTAATATAGATGTCCCATTGTGGCTGAGCATTCTGAAGTGTCTTATTCTCTACACCTTGACCAGTTGTAGGTCACTTGAATAATTTACTATAAAACAAAAATACAACAGCTGCTTTCGTGAAGTCCCATGATTTACTGTTGTACCCAAAGATTAGTGAGTCTGTTAATCCTCATCAGTGGGGATTTTCATAAAAGCTCCACTTCTCATGCTTGTGTTTCCCATTGACTTATGTGCACAATGAATATTTTCCTTGTACTGTTTATGACTTTGTACTATAAGGGGACTTTCTTTTGCTTTGAGAATCTGGGCATCCTGAGTCATTACAGACTCTCTTTGGGGTATTTTGTTTACTTTGAACAACCCAGACCCATCATCAGTCCAAAACTATTTTCACATCACCACTTACCTTATGAATTCCTCATGCCACAAATGCTGTGTAAAATAAACTCCAAACATGTGGGGCAGGGATGTTGCATTCTGGTGGGAGAATTATTTATTGATGAAGTTTATTTTTCTAACTAGTGTCATGGCTGAAACAATTTCCTTACTGTCTGTCTGGAGCAGTGGGCAGATTTCTAGTCTCAATTTTCTCTCTGTTAACAAACAACACTGAGAGAAATTGGGGCAAATTCTCAAGTATTCTGGCTTGGTAACTCTCCCACGGACTGAGTGCCTGTCACGTACCTACCTTTGTGGCTCTCTGCTCATGCCTACTTTCTGACTTGAATACACTGTAGAGCACAGCCTACCCTGAATCATTCATTCTCCCTCCCTTCCCTCCCTCCCTTCCTCCTCTCTCTCTCTCTCTCTCTTCTTTTTCTTTAGAGAATGATATGTTCACAAACAGGTCTTCTGAAACACCAAGAATCCTCTCTCACAGATGAAGGAGCTTGCTGTGCAGTCTGGTAACCTGAGTCCAATTCCCAGAACCCACACAAGGTGAGAACGAAAGAACTGACTCCACAGACTTGTGCTCTGACCTTTATGTGTAAGCTGCTGTGCAGGTGATTATCACTATTTATGCACAGGAACACTCACACATACACATACACAAGTGATGAGTTATAGACAGAAGCCTTCATCCCTTATCGATGATGTCAACTGTCAGATTTGGACATAAGTAGAGAATCATCCTTTTTGTGCAATCTGTTCACTAAGCATGCGGTTTCTCTCAGCCTTGAGAATGACAGCTACCCTCCCCACAGGACAAGTAGAAAAATAAAGCTTAGAGAAATTAAGTTGCTACTGGTTCCATAAACGATGGAGCTGGGATTACAGCCAAGGTCTGTCTCTCACTAGGACCCCCACATTTTAAATCTGTCTTAATCATTTAATCATGTTCATTGTTTCTTAGCCCTTCATCTTGCCTTTGAACTAGAATTCTCTAGTCCTGGAGGCTGTGTTCCCCCATTCCCTGTGAACATCTTTATCTTACTTAGCATTTGCCACATGTGTTCAGAACACTTTCAGTGTTATCAAACGGGAGGTTAGTAACTCCAGACCCCAGCACCATGCCTGGTGTGCAGGACAGAGGCTTAAGCAGGCATAGCATTTCTTTCTACGTGTCCATGTGCATGTGCACGTGAACATCCTCATGTGTGTGTTCACATGCATGTGAAGACCGGAGAGCAACCTATGCATTCTTCCTCAGGAGGCCTCTACCTTCTTTTTTCAGACAGGGTTTCTCACTAGGACCTGGAATTCGCTGATTAGGACAGCTTGGCTGGCCATAAAACTCCAGGGATCCTTCTGTTTTCCCTCTTTTTCAATGCTAGGATTATAAATGTGTGCCTGGCTTTTTGATTGGAAGAATGGAGGTCTTCAGGCTTATGCCCTGCATTGTCTGTGCCATCACCCCAGGCCCCAGCATTTCTTCCATTGCTGGTTTTCTCTTTCACTGCCCTGATGCCTTTCCTTCCTTGTTCTGTGGGAGAGGCTAAGTGGAATCATGCCTCAGTGAGGAACTGTAGCCAATAGAGGTGGCCAGACCCTTCACTCAGCTGCAAGGGGCAAGCATTGTCAACTTGGTCTGATTCATTGGGGCTTTCTGCATCCTTGAGAGAGGAAGTACTTTGCTTCTTGAGTCATTTTATCTTTGTAAACATTGCCCTAGAAATAAATGCAATCAAGAATGGCTGATCCAGCCTTCACTGCAGTTTGTTATTAATTTGTTTTTTTCTAAATTGCATAAAGTAATAGTTGGTATATAATTGAGTCCAAATTAAGCAGAAAATCAAAATAATTTCTGCAAAAATTCCAACTTTTCTTTCAGTTTTCATTTTCATCAAATCAGAGTGGGTATGTGCATACCAATAGCATTATAATATATTTATGATAAAAATTGCTGTTTTTATTGGCTTTTCCACTACACATTATCTTTGGGCTTTTTTTTCTCCAAGAGGAGGAGACTCAGCCATCTTGAACTGCATGCTTTTCTCCAAGGGTAGTTCTACGATTCTCTGTTGATATCCAAGTCCGGCACTTGCACTCCAAGGGCACACAAATGCTGTCCTCAGTTCAGTCTCTATGGATTGAAGTTTTTGTTCCTTTGCTATTGATTCCTGTTCTTGCTAGAGTTAATAACCTCTCAGAGTAGTTCTTTAGTTTCTTTAAGTGTACCACTAATCTGGCTCTACAGTTTATAGGCTAACTCAGAAACTTCATCTGAGTGGATGGATAAGCAGGTGTCTCTCTTTTGGCCAGCTGAGTCCTAGAAGTCTAACTTATTCCCAGAGCATACATTTGATTTTTGTTTTGTTTTGATGAAAATGGATTCTTACTCCATCCACTGTTCTTTAAATGATTTCCCCTCACTGAGTAATGCATCACGAACATCTTTCATGCCTAAAACAACCTATTTAATGGATGCATACCAACTGATTGCGTGAACACACCATAATCCATTAAACTAATTGCCCATTGTGACACGTTTATGCAGTTTTCAATTTTTCACTTTTATAAACAGTCCTGAGACTCACACTCCTGAGGCACGATTTCTCCTAATTATTTGCTAAGATAAATTCTAAGTGAGGAATTGCTGGGTCAAGTGATCGATTACCCAGGATTGGAAGCTGAGCACCCCCACCTGACCCCTCCCCCCAACCTCCAGAAATAGTGCTGAGTTTGAGAAATAGCAGCCATTCTCAGCATTGAAAGCCTGTTTTAAATGGTGTCAGTTTCAGCACTAATTGTTTTAGCTAGCACTTCTTTAATAGCTATGAGAGCATGTGTTTTTGTGTGCAAAAATCAGTATGTTTTGTTGTTTCAGTTCTATATTTTTTGTGAACTTCCTGCTTGTGTCTGGGTTCCCCTCACCCCTTACTGCTCCTTTGTCTGCAATTTTCACCTTGACAGGCTTCCTCTCTTAGCTCTTCCTTTCCTTTCCCACGGTGTTTTCATATTTAAGTGACCACCAGGATTTATTCATCATAACACCATCTTCAAGGATCTGCAAATGCTGTAGGACAGAGCATTTCTGCTCTATGGAGCTCATGTCTTAGAAGAGGCACGAACACAGGCAACAAACGAAGTGAGCACAAACAATTGAAAATATCAGCCTGTAACAAAGAGGGTCTCATAACCGGGCACCATCTTGGAAGATGGTTGTGTGACCTCTTTAGATTTAGCATTTGGATCTGGGAGGAGGGAATCCTAGGAAGGCAGCCAGAGGAAACAGCGGGTTTAAGCTCTACCTGCACAGTGCTGAAATGTAACTATTTCTATGGCAAGGCCATAATTCTGTGAAACTCTTTTTGGATTATTTGCATCCACGAAAAAACAACCTTCAGACTCTCATGATCCAAACTACTTCCCTATCACTTGTTTATATGGTCTCAGCTAATGAACCCGTCTTCGGTACCCTATACCCTCTTTCTGAGACCCATGTAGCACATGGTTTGCAGGGAGAAAAGCTGGTTAGAAGCCACACTCCATCATGTCCAACCCTCATCAAAATACACGCACTCGCCAGCTACCCTGATCTAGACCTCCTCAGGCTTAAGATGCATCCTGTGTATATAGTAGCCACACCCTCTGTTTTACACACACACTCTCTCTCTCTCTCTCTCTCTCTCTCTCTCTATATATATATATATATTCTCAATAATTACACTGATGGTTTATAGAGAACATTACAGTCATACTTGCCATAGGACTGTTCATCTAACTCAGTCTTGAAAAGCCTGTGAAAGACCATGACTCATATAGGCATTGGTTTAGATGGACTAGAAGTAAGGGAAGTTGTTCATTACAGAAGATACTAAGCTTATTACATAGAGGGCTAAGGCGAAACTTTATTGCCAATGGAGGAAACGTGTCTAAGGCCAAAGTACAAATATGACAACTGGTGTTTAAAAGGAATTATGTCATTCTCTCTCTCTCTCTCTCTCTCTCTCTCTCTCTCTCTCTGTGAACATGCTCACCTATATATGTCAGTACCCCATTAAATCAATGGTTCTCAACTATCTTAATCCTATCCTATGACCCTTTAATACAGTTTCTCATGTTGTGGTGACACCCAACCATAAAAGTATTTTATTGTTACTTCATAACTGTAATTTTGGCACCGTTATAAATTCTAATGTAAATATCAGATATTCGGGATATCTGATATGGACTCACAAAGGGGCCACAACCCACAGATTGAAAACCACTGCTAAGTGATTCTGAATATATAGGCAGTTATGGATGGAAAGAAAATGGTTATAACCATTTTTGCATATATGTGAAAAACTCTGCAATATATTGAAGTACAAATACTAAATATTCAGAAGTCTAAAATTTCTAGGGACCTCTAGAAATGTTGAAAATATGAGCAATAATATAATCAATCATGCATTTAAGAGCCCACGAGTCCTAAGCGAACAGCTAGGTATAAGAAAACAGATGGTTTACCAGATGGGCAATGGCAGGTAACTAATTTCAGAAGGGTGGTGTGCATGTTCTGATATATGTTGGACACAATGGAGTATGAATTTTAACCAGCTTCCCCTCACTCACCTTTGCATCATGTAATCCATTTGTTACATGGGTCCCAGTGAACAGTTTTCTGGTTCTTATAACTTCAGGTACAATAATCCAAGAACCCAGAACTTATTTATGTGATAAAGGTCCAGAAAAAGAGGGCATACCAAGCCCAAGACGTTCTTAGGTTCCACAGGTGCGAAAACATAGTGAATGTTCCCAACCTACTGATGTATGTAATCTTGGCATGATGACTTGCACTTGGAATCTCAGCACTCCTGAGAAGTTGGAGCAGGAAGATCGGGAGCTTCAGGCTATACTGTACATAGTAAATATACATAGTACATGATGAAATCCTATCTCATTCCCCGACAAAACAAACAAAACAACAACCCCAGAATGAATTGCTTTATATTACTGAGCTCTGGAGATGTTCACAAAATGTTTCTACTGGGCAGGGGAAAATGTTTGTATTACCTTACTAAATGTGAGGAAGGATTGCTAAATGCCAGGTGAGGGGGATGGGAAACATGAGTAAGTATGAGCAGGCACACAGCAGTGTAGAAGGAGAGCAAGAACATCTTGGAAACACACGAATAAGTGAACCAGAGTGGAAGCCCGGCTCCAGACTAATAGTGCTGTGAAATTGATCCGTTTCTGTAAGATTCCCTCGATTCTGGCTTCTTACCCACACATTCGAGGTTCATATAACAAACAATGACTACAATTGTGCTGGGTTTCAAGAGCTGGGTGTGGCTCTTGGCTGCTTCCTCTGCTGTCTCTTGTGGAGTTAGTTGGTGGGCATGGTGGGCTAAGAACAGAAGCATCATCATTAAATGCAGCCATACGTTTTAGATAGAAAGAGGGAAGGGAAGGGAGATAGAACTAAACGAACACTACAGACAAGAGAGGACAGGGACTGCCACACAGATCTAGTGTCACTGATCTCAAATTCTGGGTCAGACGTGTTTCAGGGTTCAGATTAGTTTTCAGCTTTGAAATTTTCACACACACACACACACACACACCCCAAGAGATCTAGGGGATAGGTTTCAAGTCCAACATGAAATTCATTTATGTTTTGCATACATTTTATACACCTAGCCTATCTGTATCTTTTTATGGTATTTAAATTATATATATTTTTCATGAGACTTAGTTTTATGGTGTGGAATGTTCCACTTGTAATGTCCATCAGCATTCAGCCAGTTTAAGAACATGGAGACCTTTGGTTCTGCATTTTCAGGTTAGGGATGATGCTTGGTCTGTGAAGGGATTGAAAACAGTAAAGGCTTGTCCTGACATACTTGCAGACTCTTCTTCCCTTCCTTCCTCATTTGGTCTAAGGGCTTGTCTGTTTTTTTGCTGTGTTAAATTGCCTGCTCTGTCCCCAGTCTCCAAACGACTTGCTCTGTCGCTGGTCTTGGAAACTTTCTGCAATAAAATCTTCAACTCAAACTACAAATTCCTCTTTTGAGTACTCAAAGTTATAACAGGATTGCTTTTATTACCCTTTCCCTGTGTTTCACCCAACCCTACATTTTGGTTCACAAAGCACAGAATGCTTTGGAATGGCCCAACAGTCTTTTAAACGATATTTGGCTGTACTGTAATCAGTTTAATCATCCTACTGTTATCTGTTTTATGTAGCCCATTCTTAAGCTATCTGAGCTCATGAATCTTTTCATTTCCAAACACTTTAGTAAATTTAACCAGCATAGCTTTATCAGATCTTTTCTCCCCCAATTTGCTTTTAAAGGTGGCAGAGTACAGTGTCTATGCTGGAACATCAATCATTTAATGAATGCCATCATGGAATAACAGGGATATCTTCTGAGAAATGCATGGTTGACTGTTGTGTGAATATTACAGAGTACATTTCTGTAAACTAAGTTGGCTATGACAACACTGGAAGATCTTATGAGAGCAGCATGGTATTTGTGGTCCACCACTGGTCAAATGTCAGTGCATGCTGTGTGATGGGACTAATTCTCTCTCATGTTCCAAAACTGGACTCTGCTGTTTTCTCAAAACAATCTCCACACTTTCTGTTTGCCAAAAAACAATAAAAATCCTCATAGAACCAACCCGAAGGTCACCATTTTTCACAGCCACAGCCGTATATTATGTGTGAGGGCCTTATGGCCACATGTACAAAGTCCTTGAAGACAGTGATGATGTTCCACTTACTTCTGTACCCATGCCAGATTCACCTCATACCTGCTGTGCATTTGATACTCAAGAGACTAAAAAATAGGTGTTGATGAAATGAAAGTGACCACTGAGGTTCACCGGAGGCCTTGGTAGTTGAGAGACAGGCTGGGTTTGGTTTCTTTGGGTTTTTTTTTCCTGGGCGTTCCCCACCACTCCTCTTTTCCTCCTTCCCTGTGCCTCACCCTTAAACTCACATTTATTAGCAAATAGCTATGTTTATAAACTAAGCTTCGTGCGCGCACACACACACACACACACACACACTCACTCATTCACTCACTCACACAAAGGAGCCTTTGCAGTTAATACTGTTTGCCCAAATGAGAAGCAGGTTTAATAATTGACAGCACATACTGAGCTTTGTCAAGGAAAGAGGCAGTCAACATGGCCTTATACCACTTCCCTCTCCCACTCTTTTTATTTTATTGTAGGGAGCACTGGTTCTGTTTTCCAAGCTCAGCCTGATCTACAGGCTGGGACTTACCTATCTAGCATTCAGCTATGCTGCCACGGTGCTCAGTGCTCTACTTTTAAGAGTTTCCAGAACAGACAGATGGTTCCCAAGACCTTCAGGGATCAGCTACTGCCTAGCAAATTAAAGTACAAAGTGAAGTCATTGGCTACAGAGGGCAGTTGGATTTGAGACCTAGGTAGAGACTTTCAACTCATTTCTTAGCACTGAAGTGGACAATGGCTGTCCCTAAAGAGCATGTGCCCCCAGAGGGAGAATATTGAGCATGGAGGATGTTACATTCTCCTTTGGAGAGAGAAATGACCAGGGAATGAGAATAGTGAGTAAAGCCTCAGTGCTTCACATGCATAAGGTTTTCCACCCGGCATGACTTCTGAGCTAGTGCATATCTTCGGACTCACTGATTATACCTCATTTTGTCATTCTTCATCAACCATCTTATTTATCAGACTTCACTTTGAATACATTTTGGTTGTTTCCAGAAATGAAATTTGCTTTATAGCCAAGAGATTCATGCTATGGAAGCTCCTTAAGGTAGGTGCAGCCAAGCAGGGTGGGTCACTGTAGTTTTGGAACTGAAAAAACCAAAACAAACAAAAAACCAAACCCAATATTAGCTTGTCTCATTTTTGGCAGTCCAGTTTTACAAATGTTCATGGCTTCCATGAAATTCAGGCCTGGATAAAGTAGTTCATGTGCCTTGTCAAAACACTGTACTTAACCAGACATCTGTAACTAATTCTTTTTCTACAATTTCTTCTTGGAGAGAGAGAAAGAAAGAAAGAAAGAAAGAAAGAAAGAAAGAAAGAAAGGGGATGAGTGTTAGAGACAAATAGAGGTATGGCTGCTGAAATTGAAAACGGTTGAGAGGCAAGCATTGTGGCATTTCTGAGTGTGGGTAGTGGCTGAAGACAGCAGCTTTGTGCTCTCAGAGTGATGCATGACCACTGCAGAGATCCAGAAGAGACGTGAGAGTCATCTGTAACTCCACCAACTCTGGGGGTCTCATCCTTCATCCCTGTGGTTCCTTCATGCCATCATTTGTTTGGCGGCAGATTTAAGATATAAGTGTTTTGTTTTAGTCAGTAAGCAGCCGGATGCATACAGAAACCCCCATAAACCATGTAGATAAGGAGACTGTCTGCTTTCTCTCTCTCTCTGTTAGATACAGCTGCTGGCTTGAGGTTTGTTTTCCTTTATAGCTTATCATCTAAGCCACAAGTAAATTTCCTCTTCTTCTTTCTTATTATCAATCACTATGGAATCTTGAAATTGTATTTGGTCAAATGCAGTTGTTATTCTCTTTGACACTCAAGTTGTGCTAAAAATGGCCAGTGTGAGTTCTGACAAGTGAATCCTGGGGCCTTTGAATTCAGCTCCCATAAGTCCAAACACACCTCTGCTCTCTGACCTACAGATTTTCAAGTACTTGATGTATGCCCCCTGCTCTGCTTCTCTGAGGAGCCATGGCTTCTGTAGCAAGGGTAACCCTTAAAAAAGATGTATGTACTTTTAGGTATCTTCAGAGTACAGAGCTAGGATGGCCACACACACACACACACACACACACACACACACACACACGCACACACACGCATGCACCCATGCACACATATTATAGGCTTATATTAACATTTCAAATTTAGAAGATCATTACTGCTTTAATTACTATCTTTGACTGTATAGAGAGATTTCTTTTCTCTCTGTGTCAATGTCTCAGGGTGGTGTATGCCCATGGAGGCCTATGATGTATGTTGGTTATGCTTAACAATTCACAGAACGATCACCACACAAGTGGGGAGTTCTGGGTGGACAGCAAAGGCAATGGTCCCATGGAGAGAAACCCGCAGTGGTATTGGAAAATGTTTGGGGTACATGTGGAAGACTCGATCGTCTCACCACAAATCAGTTGAGACTAGAGGAGGCTCTCTCTGTGATAGGGCTGAGGCAGGGCCTCTTTTTGGAAATTATACTCCTGCCATGAAGTTCCTTGGGAGGGACATGGCGCCACTTTGGTTAGTGGGTCATAGCTCTAACCTCCAAAGACAAAGATGCTTTTTAAAAGAATATTATGATATACATGCCTGTAAGAAAATCTTCCTTCACATTTTTCTCATAAATGTGGAACGCTTTTGATTATAAAACTGGGGGAAAGATTTTAAAATAAAATTTCTGGGTTAATACGTATATGAAATTATAAGGGTGTGCATAGAAGCCAATATATATTGCTAAGTCATATGACCCAAAGAGCTATATCAATTTACACCCCAGGGTGTGCAATGGAGCTAGAGCCTCTCTCTTTGATATTTATTCCTGCTGAGGCACTGCTTTTCTCTTGCCCATCATTTATATTTGGATTTTTTCTGTGTGCCACTGTAATGCATTTGTGTGTGTGTGTGTGTGTGTGTGTGTGTGTGTGTGTGTGTTTTCTCAGTGGTATATGATACGATTTTATCCTTTCAACTAATTTATCTTTATGGTAATGACATATCTAAAATTTGATTTGATATCTGCCTCACAGGCAAAACACTTTTCCTTTTCTTGTTGATCTCTTTTCTGAAAAATGATGATTTATATCAGATTTTTTCCTTTCTTTTTAAAAGAAAATTCAGATTACATGTATTTATTTTAGTGTGTATGTGAGAGAGAGAGACAGAGAGAGACAGAGGCAGGGAGAGAAGAGAGAAGAGAGAAGAGAGAGAGAGAGAGAGAGAGAGAGAGAGAGAACTTGAAGGAAGCACTTTCACACCTGAGCCACCTCGATGGCTCCAATTTCTGTCAGGTTCTGATATTAAGTTGTATCTCCAGCTCCAGCTCTTACCAAGGAATGTATGGGTTTCCTTGGTAAGACATTTCTCCCCTCTTGTATTTTCTCTAAGAGCAGGGGAAGGGGGGACCTAAGTCATGTGTCGTTAACTGCCATTTTGAATCGGAAATTCCCTGTGTTTCAACTCAACTTTATATCATTTAACAATGTCATTTGAGAAATGAATTGAGAATTATTGTATGTTTGTGTGTGGGATAGGTTTTGTTCATTGTCGGAAGAAGAGGGGCTTTTCCTCTTAAGCCTTTTCTCTTCTGGGAAAGGAATGTGTTGTCACCTTGTGGGAGTATTACCAGCCCAATAATGGGCAAGATATTTGTAATAAAAATACTAGATAGAAATTTTAAAAGGCTACCTGTACATACTCTGAAACCAACAAGAGAAACTCAGAACACCATACTGGATGGAAGACTTGTGGTATGAATTTATATTTGTTTTTAGTCAATATTGGTATGCACATAGGCTTAGCAAATTAACAAGCTCAATGCACTTGTACTTGTTATTTATAAAAGTTAGCTTGCAAGAGAAGTAAGGAGGCTGGGTGCAGACTCCCTTGTGAAATAAATTTCATTAATTTTCCCCAGTTCTCTTCCCCGGGAATCATCTTCTGAGACGAGCTTTTCATTTCACTGAAGTCCAACACTCAGGACATCAGGACATAGAAGACATGTGTCCTCTCTCGAAGCTTCTTTAATGTGCAGCAGATGATGCTTATCCACAAATAGGGTGCTTGTCAATGACGCAGGGCCAGTGAATGAGGGTTTGGAGGGCCCAGAGCCTGGTGTCCCACAAAGGATCTCAAACACACAATGCAGGGCAGAGTGGCCCTTTCATGTCTGGCTTTATACTCTTAAATATTATTGATGACTCCTGTACTGGCTGGTTTTGTGTCAACTTGACACAAGCTGGAGTTATCACTGAGAAAGGAGCTTCAGTTGAGAAAATGCCTCCATGAGATCTAGCTGTAAGACATTTTCTCAATTAGTGATCAAGGGGAGAGGGCCCTTTGTGGGTGGTATCATCTGTGGCCTGGTAGTCTTGGGCTCTATAAGAAAGCAAGCTGAACAAGCCAGGGGAAGCAAGCCAGTAAGTAACATAATTCCTCCATTGCCTCTGCATAGCTCCTGCTTCCTGACCTACTTGAGTTCCAGTCCTGACTTCCTCTGTGATGAACAACAGCATGGAAGTGTAAGCTCAATAAACCCTTTCCTCCCTAACTTGCTTCTTGGTCATGGTGTTTGTGCAGGAATAGAAACCCTGACTAAGACAACTCCCTACACACCCATCCTGGGAGAATGCCTGCAAGAGGTTTCAACCTATTGGTACTGCATGTAAATTTTATTAACTGATGTAAAAGAACAATAGTAGCTCCTCCCATGGTCATACAAACATCGTCCATAATAAGCATTATCAGAGTGAATATTTTTAATGAGCAGCATTGTTTACACTTGGAGAAATTTGTATCCACATCGGTTTAGTTAATGGAAGCAGAATGCCGCTAGTTGTTCCTACATTCAATCTGCTGCCCATAGCACTGGTTCTGTAGCTTCTGGAAAATTCTACCACACCATCAAGAGAGAACACCAATGAGAACATGTTAACAATATTTTCATACTATCATAAATGTAATTCTGACTTGCTGTGTCCTTTGACACAATCTCAGGATCCTACGGAGTGGCAGAGAACAGCCTGAGACTGGGACATAGACTAAAGTGGCAGGGACACAAGCATCTCCCCTACCATGGGAATCGAAACTGCTGGCAATGTATGTGGTGGGTGCATGGTGTGTGTGTGTGGGGGGGGATCCGCAATTCTGAGCAGAGATGCTGTTTCTCTAACAAACCATTACATATTAGCAGATTTTTGTAAAAATGTGCAAAAAAGTGAAAAAAACTACAATTTTAGTTCATCTTAATAATACCATGTTCTTGTTTGTAATGGATTGTCAACATCTCCATTTTGGTGAGTCAGAGACATTTCACGGTGTCCATTGCTGATCTGACTTTTGGCTCCCAGAGCTCCCAGGTGTGGTGTAGCTTTTCCCATTTAGTTTGTGGTGATTTTTTTCCAATGTAGTTGATGAAGTATAAAACTCTGGAATCCTTTTGACTCCTGGTGTTACTGCTCTAAGTCACTGAGTCACCAATACCTGTTCTCCGAGCTCTGACTTCCCCAGCTCAGTCCTTCATCTGTCTGTTGACTACCCAAGGCTGGGCACTTTGCGACTGAAAATAGTATGTGGACACTTCCTTTCATTCTTGGTCAAATCAGCCACTTTCAAATGGCCGTAATGTCCTATGTACAGCCCCACTTGCCCTGGCTGAGCCCACCATTGTAATCAGGGAAATCTTTTGAAGATTCATAGTCTCCTTAGCAAAGGAGCTTAGAAACAAATTTGGGAGGAAGTACAAGGAAAATTTTATTACGGATCACAGAAAACAGCAGGACAGGGAAGCTATAGACGTTGGCAGCTGATAGGAGTGGGGAGATGAGAAAAAGGAAAAGAGAACTGACTTTTAAGTTAGAATGGGAGAAAGCCAGCATATTTAGCAACATTGGTCAGCAAGCAGGTGCATGGCCGGAGCATGGGAGATGCGGAGGAGTGAAGGAGCTCAGAGCACCAGGGAAAGCTTAGGCTTTTGGCCAGCATCCCAAAGAAAGCATGATAGAAAGAAGAAAAGACAGTCATTTTTTTTCTTTTTTTAAGTTGAAACTCAGAAGAGTAAGCATGCTTAGTGGTATTGCATGGTGAAGCTCTGTCAATAGGGGCTTCTGGGAGGGACAAATACATCATCTCATTAAAGGGTAATTATTCTTTAGCTTGTCTTCAGGTGAACCAGCCTTCTTGGGGAGTGTTTCCGGGCCTAACGATATTAACTGTTGGGAGAAGACAATAGTATGTAATATTCTCAATCTTTGGAATAGGTCAGAACGTCCCATCTCTACTCCAGGCCAGAGGTAGACCTCAGATGCATTCTTTTGACCAGGAGGAAGTAGCTTTCTCTTAACTGGCCTCAACACACTCCTGAAGTCTCTACATCTCATGCAGCACTTTAAAACCAGGAGAGGGGCAACTGTGAAGTTTCACTTTTAGCCTTAAAAGAGAAACAGGAAGTGGGGTCCAAAGTGGATCCTGAGCAGGGGTCTGTTGTCAGTGTCCCCCAAGCCTTGATTTCACCTGGATTACCACTCCCAGCTTCTCATTGCAGCCACAGCCATAGTGATGTTTTGTGTGTCCTTGATATTCCAGCCTCTGCCTCCAGCCTTTGCTCTGCCTCTGGTATGGTCAATGCCTTCAAGTCTTGGTTTGATGCAACCTTCTCACTGTATGTATCTTAGCTACATTATCGGTGATCTCATGTCCTGCTCCTGGACTGCTAGTCAACACCATGCTCTGTTTTCTCCTCTACCCCAACCCCCAAGCATCTACACTCTTCCACTTACTTAGTTGCTACTAATGCATTGCTTGTGTGTATTGTCTACTTGCTCCTAGAATATGACTTCCTAACCAGTTTGTCTTGTTAAAGTATCCCAAAAACTTAGCATAGCACCTGGTACATTGTAGACACACAGTTGACACTTTTTAAATGAATAAGAAATGTAACACCTTAAGAAAAACTAGGATGCCTGGGATCCATCTTACTATTATATGAGGCTATTATCAATTAAAACCACTCATTAGGAATTTGTTGAGAATATTAATAACTGAAAGGCTGTCCACTACAAGTGATAACAACTCACTTCATCTTGGCTTGGAGAAGAAAAGAAAAACAAAGAAGGAAAGAAAAAGTGAACAAAGAAGGAAGAGAAAAATAAGTAAATAACCTTGTTCGTATACAAGTGAGTTTTAGGCACAGCTGGACCCAGAGGTTCAAAAGATACTGTTATGATATAGTCCCTTTACTTTTTATTACTGTGCCAGTCTCATTCCCAAACTGCTTCCCTGTTTGTGCTGGTAAACATGTCACACTCGTCTGTAGGCTTCATGTTATTGGCCATACCTTGGAGAGAAGGGCAGGCCATCCAACAGCATAGGGTGTGTTCCTTGTTTCTTTCTGTCTCCATGTGTCCCTTTCTTCTTTGGTAAGAAAATACTAGCTCTCCATTTCCTTGCTTGCCTATTTGGTTCATCCTTCTTTAGGGAGTGCCCCATTCTTCTTGTCTTTACTGCCCCATGTAGCATCTCCCAGTCTTGCTCACTCCAGATGTTCTTCTGCATATTGCCCATTTCACCTTGTATAGGTCACCGTACTTTGAACAGATAAGTGTGTCCAGATGTCCCCGAATCCTACGCAGCTAAGAACTCAGGTCTCTCAAACCCTAGCACACCTATGGGAAGCTTTCCTCTGGCCTTGCTGGAGCTCTGACCTATTCCCCTATGCCAAGTCATTCTGAGTAGGTTTTCTGCTTACCCTTCAAGGAGATGATCCCCTGCGTTTGACCACCCCTCTATGGAGATGTTTCTTCCTCTACCCAGATCCCAGGTATTTAGAACTTGTTACCCTCAGGTCCACACCAGAGGCCTTTCTTATCCCAGTAGGTCCTTATCATGCAATCTGTGGCTCATGAAACCCAGACCACTCTTGTTATCCTGACCATTGAGCTACCATGTTCATCGCCCTCCCTACAAAGTATATGAGTAGATTCTGACCCACTCAGCAGCTTAACCATGAGCTTTTTTAAGAAAGGAAGAGCGTTTACCTTCATTCTCATCAGTTACAGAAGACCCCAGACTCCAGGATGTCTCTTATTCCTAAGACTAGAAAATCCATACTACCCCATAATCAATGAGAAATTTGCTACTGCTGTTTATCCAGTGACATCCATCCTGTCCCTATGTGCTTGTTGCCCTGGCTTTTCCCACTAAGATGCATTTGCTTCATGGAGTCTTAAATCTCCAGTATTCAGTGTAGGGCCCAGCCCATGCTTAATCAATGAGTCTTGGAAGAGAGCTCCAGTGAGTGGCACTATCTCTCATGTTTAGGCAGTTCACTATGGTTCAATAAAACCTCCTCCCATCCTGCTGGGACCTGTGGCCTTGGTGTGACTCTGCTGTGCACTGCTGGATCCTCTGTGCTAATGTGAAAGTGTCCCTTTATTCAGATAGGCAAGCCCGTCAGGTGGCCCCTCTTCTGGCCTATGCTGTGCTGAGACTTATAGGAATGGACAGGCATGGAAGTAGAGTTAGCATTCATCCATTGCTTATGTTGTGCAGACTGTCAAAACTAATGAAATTTCATGACAGACGGGCCATGACCAGCTTCCTGGTGTTATTTATCTTTCTTGCTTCTGGCTCAGAGAGCTGGGTGATTTTTCATTTACATTTAAAAATGTCAAGAAGACTAAACGCAATTCGCCTACACAGAATGATAGCAAATTGTGTCAATGCAGGACCATAATTAATAATCATGAGGCATGAGAAAAGAAGATCAGTTAGGTAGGCTAGCCTATCTTGCCAGTTTCCCTCATCTCTTTTTCTACCGCTTCAACCGGTTGCCAAATTACAGGGGCATAGATCATGTTTTCTGCTTGCTCCTATCTGGTAGCCAGCCTTTACAATGATAAACAGAAGATCCTGGGATGACTCACACGCATCCCCTTGGCTCAACAGACTTAGGTATGACAAACTTGGAGGAGCGATGAAAGAGTTGTAACCCATAAGGAGAAAATGACGGGGTTAAAAATAAGACAGTTGCATGGAAGGGGGTGGAAGGTCCGGAGAGACAGTTTAATTCCACAATGACAAGACTCCAAGATTGTATGACCGTGTTTACAGAACCAAGAGAAACCGGCAGACCAATTAATCCTAACAACCCGATCCCATGGCTGGATGGCTCCCGGCAATCCCTTTGTGTGTGTCACTCTCTTCTCTCCCAGACCCTGAGCCATGTGACCTGCTAGTTCTTTGTACCATATCTACCTGATCTCAAAGGGACCCTAGGTGTTGTAACTCCTGACTCTGCACAAATTACTTTTGGGGGTCTCTGGAGGGACCCCCAAGTGTACACTAATCGCTTGACAGCTTCTGCGTCTCTTCTGCGTTATTTTTCTTCACTCTTACTACTCCCACAGGAGCTTTCTGAGTTGTCTCCTTAAAGCATCCAAGTGACAGCCCTGTGTAGTCTGGAGCTTGTGGAAAGTCAGAAGCATTTCACATCAGTCCAGTCAGGAGAAAGCCGACTTTCTACTCCCCGTGTTTTCAAAGGCATCTTAAAATTGTGCTGTTTGTGTTCCAATACCTTCTAGATTTTTTTTTTCTGTAAACAGCTCTTGGGTGGGCAGACAAAGCTGAAAGACAAGCATTATGCTCTAAACCCAAACCATAGCTGCCATGACTAAGGCTTTGTTATGGGGCCAAGAGTGGCTGCCTCACCTTTGCTCCCTCAGGATGGGTTATTTTCCAGAGGGCTCCTCAATTCTTCCTGCATCCTGGCATTGGAAAGGCAAGGCATGTCCTGACATGTCCACTCTACAGTCAAGGGTACTTACTGAGTGTCTACTCTATGCTATATGCTCAGGGACTGAATAAAACGAGCCAGTTACAAGATTTGCCCTTAAGGATGGTCTTATAACAACAACTATGTAATAAATAAACATATGGATAGGGAATTGAAAATAAGTGCAATGAGAGAGGTATGCAGGCATTGAATAGAGAGATGATGGGGTAAGGATGAGGGCTGTGTTCTGCAAATGGGTCAGGGCTGAGCCTGCACAGGGAGAGAAAGAAACACCTTTTAGAAAGGAGGAACAGTGAGACCAAGGGTCTCCACGAGCTGAAACATACCTTATTTAAGGGGAGATATCAGAAAAAAACATGGAAGAAAGGGAAGAAAAGTATACACACACACTTACCTGGGCTAGCGAGTCACATGTGTGTCTCATTTGCATGAATCACAATATGCTAATCTGGTATGCTAACTGAAGTCACTGGCAGTCATGGAGGGGGGGATACTTGTGAAACACATGGGTTTGCATGGACCATGGTGTGGTACATGAGAAGTAACTTGGCATGCAGAGGTCTCTGCAGTAGCAGAAAGAATGGGAAAAGTGGGGATTTTGAAAATGGAGGGAAGATGGCTGACCTGGGGCACAAGTATTAGGATATGAATCTGAAGCACTCACCAGAGGCTCTTGTCTTAAATACTTGGTCCCCAGCTGATGGCATTATGTTAGGAAGTTCTGCACTCTTGAGACAGGACCTGACTTCAGGCCCTTGGGATGGGATAGGTGCTTCCTCCTATCCTCCTAAGTTCTTGATTCGCTATGATGAAAGCAACCTCTTTCATGCCTGTGGACTGAGCTGATCAACCATATGGTCCCCCGGGGTGATCAATGAAACCCTGGAAACCTTGATCCAAAATAAACATCCCGACCTTCAGTTGTTTCTGTCAGGTGTGAGGGTCAGAGTGACACAGAAGCTATTACAATGACAATGGGGGTGATGGAAGAACCTGTAAGATGGGTGAGACAGAATGGAAGATTCTTACCTACATACAAGACAGTTTGACGGAGTGTGGGTGTGTGTCCTCGGTAACATGACTGACTCTCGTCTTCTTGATGTTTAGGTTGTGAAGCCTGGGCCACCTACCTCATCCATGCACACTTGCATTTCTGGTGTCTACACCGATATCAGGAAAGCCAGACGGTAAGATGATGAAAAACAAGCAGTCATGCTGCTGTTGGGGAGACTCATCCACTGAGGCCTCGGTGGAGATTATCTTGAGAGAGAGGTCAGGTGGTACTGTAGGTTCTCCAAGTGGTTCTGTGGTACTCAGGTAGTACTGAAGGGCACTCCAGGTGCCCTGTGGGGACTCCTAATCCAATCCAGAAGGGAATTTCTTGGACATGTGTGCCCATAATCACATTTAATTCCTCCAAAAAGAGTGGCTTGGAGATAAATTCCAGTTTAAAACAGAGAGAGAGAGAGAGAGAGAGAGAGAGAGAGAGAGAGAGAGAGAGAGAGAGAGAGAAGTTGTGGACACACTGGGCATTCCCCTAGAATACCAAGCTATCATATAATAAAAGCAATAAAAGTTGGAAGCCATGTAGAAATTGCTTTGCCTGGAAATCTCTGGAAGGCCCACATGCTCATAACCAGGACATCAATGCGGGGGCTCTTGCTGTGGTCAAGTTAGGTGATTACCAGCTGTTCCCAAGCCATCTCTTTTTTTAGAATTGGAATCTGACGGTTCTATTTTGCACTGGGGCGGGAGGCAATAAAGTGCTGTTTTTTTCCTGCAGATGGGGAGTAGGAGAGGCAGGAAACTGACTTATCAATATCCCACTTGCCTGTCTGCTTGTTGTTGCCACCGGCCTCATTAGAGCAGGCAACAGTTGCCAACATCCCTAACTTGCTTCTAATTAAAGCTTCACCAAGCGCTTGCCCGGTCCCTCCACTCCCTCGCAGGGATGTGCTCCCACAACACAGGCATCTGCCCCTTGAACTAACCTTTCTTGAAACCAGATAAACAAAGTAATACCAATAAAAGTATCCATCTGTGCTTAAAGATAAATAGAGCATTAATATACCAAACTGAGTTCTGGGTTCTTTTGGAGCCGGCTTTAATGATATTAGACATCTGTTCTCTCTCATTCGCTCTCCGTTCAGTTTTCATTCCCACATTCTTAGAAGAAAGCAAAGGGACAGTCAGCAGAGTGTCACTTGGCTCCGGGATTCACTATCTGTTTTATGCATAAGGATCTTTTTAAATCATAGGGATTTTTTTTTTTTTTTTTCCGAGACAGAGTTTCTCTGTGTAGCCCTGGCTGTCCTGGAACTCACTCTGTAGACCAGGCTGATCTAGAACTCAGAAATCCGCCTGCCTCTGTCTCCCGAGTGCTGGGATTAAAGGCGTGCTCCACCACTGCCCGGCGCATAGGGATTTTTAAAAAGACGCTAGAAACCTACCGACTACTTTGCAGCAGTCAGTTGATGGTTACCTAAACCACACACACACAAAAGTTGGCATGAGCAGGGCAAACCATTCTTCCCTTTCTTAGCACCCAGAGCTGTGATCTCATCACTACTATTTCTTTGGAGGATAACTAACCCAGATGCACAAAATGACATAACAACTGTCTCTTTCAACAGTTTCAGTATTTGAGAAGAACGTCGGCCACAGGACTGAGGATGCGGCTTGGCGGTGGAGCACTGGCCACTGTGTGCGAGATTCTCGGTTCTGAACTCTGATGTGTCTACGGGCCATAAACA
This sequence comes from Rhynchomys soricoides, assembly GCA_019843965.1. Classification (NCBI taxonomy): domain Eukaryota; kingdom Metazoa; phylum Chordata; class Mammalia; order Rodentia; family Muridae; genus Rhynchomys; species Rhynchomys soricoides. The sequence continues at coordinate 1,413,467 of JADRCH010000257.1, forward strand.
TTCTGGGGACAATGATGCAGGAGGTGCTTTGGGGCCCGAACACCAGGCTTGAAAAAGTACAGTCACATAGGGGCTTCAGAGGCTACAGCCATGCCAGACTGCAGGGACTGTGGTGCCCAACAAAGCACAGCCATCTTCAGATGCTGTGCTCCCAGTGTCCAGAAGCACCAAGTCTTAAGTAGGGCCACACTATTTTCAAATGTAAATCGTACAATAAATGCCTTATATGACAGAGATTAAAGGAGAGGCACGTGACCCTATGGGAGGGCTGCCCCACAGTGCTTTGTGGGACAGTTTGAGAACCTCCATTCTAGGGGCACCAACTAGTCACACAACTCTAACTTTCTGACTGGGCTTGCAACATGGGGAGAGCTGAGCAGTTTCAACTTTTTACACTAATTCCACTCCTCTCAACACTTTGTTGGACTCTTCTAAACATAAAGAAAAGTTGAACTAATTGTCATGATAACAGATGGAGGCTAACTGCCTAGTGTGTACAATTGTCAATATTTTGCTTTTTTTTTTTTTTAAAAAAAAATCATATTACTTTATTTTTCAAAGTTGTAGACCTCAGAACCTGTCACTCCAATAGATGAGCACACACATCAATATTAACTCAGCTCAATATTTCCTTATAGATCGATTCTATTTATTTATTATTATGCATTTATTCACTCATTTATCCATGCATCCATTCATCTCTCTCTCTCTCTTTCTCTCTCTCTCTTGTGTGTGTGTGTGTTTGTGTGTGTGTGTAGGTCAGAGGACAATTTGTGGGACTAGTTCAATTTTAAAGGTCAAATTTGCAAGAAGGAAATGAATAGGCACAGCATATATTTTGGGGCTGGGCAGTGGTGGCGCACGCCTTTAATCCCAGCACTCGGGAGGCAGAGGCAGGCGGATTTCTGAGTTCGAGGCTAGCCTGGTCTACAAAGTTGAATTCCAGGACAGCCAGGACTTACACAGAGAAACCCTGTCTCGAAAAACCAAAAACCAAAAACAAACAAACAAAAAAACCCAACCACATAGCTCATACTGTCGAGAAGACACAAAGCAGCTGCTTCAGCTCAGGGTCCTTCCCGCCCCCATCCCCCAAACACTTGAATTCCATCCTTTCCTGAACTCCCAGCACCTGCCACTGGTATTTTATTTCACTGAAGGTGAGCTTTCCCTGTCTCAGGGTTTCTGAGGACTACGAGGACCATTTAACAAGTTCTCTGATGCCCAGACAGCATAGCGCTTTCAAGGACTGGGCTCTGCCACTGCCTTTTATCAGTAGTTCCTCCAGTGGGTGATGTTTTGGGCTATAGACTGAAGAAGACTGACTCTCCCTGGCCTCTCTCATTATGTTTGGCATGGTAATGTCTAAACACTAGCATATAACCCATCAGTGCAGCATGGGCTGACACACATCCAAGAACAGCTAGGAGAATCATTGTAACTGGGTGGGCTAGACAGCAGACCTGAGCCACGGTAACACCTTGCACGATGAAATGGAGGTTCAGAGTCACTCAAAGAAACAACTAACCTCTATCATATAGCTTCTTAAACTGTACGTCATGACCCCATGCTGAATGGAAGGACACAAACAACAGTGGAAGTTTACTGAATTGATAGAGATCAAGGACCAATTTAGACTCAAACAGGTAAAGACTCCAACATGGTCACCCAAAACAGGGCTTCACTGCAGCCTTAGCTCTGAATGCAAGCCCCTTCACCTGCACTATACATGCTATCTTGTCACACAACGCTAATGAGTACCTCAGCTCACATGCCACACTACTGTTGTGAATGGCAGTGTTTTTTACTATGCATGCAACCTTTCTGTTCTTACAGAACATGGCGGTTCAATTATGGAAGATTAAGGCATGTAACATTTTCCACCATCATGTTTTAGCATGTTAGTCTGAATAGTGCAACTATGGGAGAAGGTTTAATTTTCAAGTTTATAAACAACTAGCCAGCAAGACGCTCAGTCGCTAACAATGCTCAACCACGAAAGATGCTTGCGGCTGAGACTGATGGCCTACGGGGCATTCCCAGGACACACCCCAGGAAGAAAACTTCCTTTTGAAAGCTGTTCTCTGACTTCCACGCACACAAACTCTTCCTTTAAATGTCATTTAAAAACTATTACATTGCTCTTTAAGTTCTTGATTTGAGTGTCATAGAGATCATGAAATGGATTTTTGCCTTGAGATGGGAACAGAACAAACTTTATTTTTTGGCCTTTCTGTTCATTGATATTGTGGTTTGGATATAAATGTCCCCTGTAGGCTCATGAATTCAGGTAGCTGGTCCCAGCTTGTGGCACTGTTCCGTAGTATTGTGGGACCTTTAGGATCTGGGACCCAGGTGGAAGGCATAGGGACTGCAAAGACTAAGTTGGAAGGTTGTGGACTGGTTACAGCCAGAACTCTGATTCTCGGCCTGCTGGCAGGTGAGGAGTTCCTGGCTGGAAGCTCCTGCCACTCACAACTGGGGCATCTCTTCATTGTCATAATGGACTTGTACTTTTTCAACCCACGAAGCAGAACACGCCCTTCTTCTCTTAAGTTGCATCTGTCAGTAATTTTTGGTCACACAGCAACAAGAAAAACAATGACTACAACTGGTCTCTAACACATTCACAATGTTGCACCAGGCAAAACTCAAATTCAATCTACTAAATACAGATTCCCACTCCTGCCTTGTTTCTGCCTCTAGCAATCACTGCTGTCTTCTCTGTCCTATGAATACAGTACTCAGTATCATCTCATACATAGAGGCAGACACACAGCATTTTTCTCTTAGTGTCTGACATGTTCCACTTCCATCCATGCAGCAGTATGTGTGAGAATTTCTTTCAATCGTATGTTGACTGGCATCACATCCTGTGGATAGACCGCATCTTGTTGATCCATTCTTCCATCAGCAGATACTTGACTTGCTTCCATCAATAGTTACAGTGAATACCATGGCTGTGAACATGAATGCGCCAATGTCTGCTCAGACATCTGCTTTCAATCTCTGGGATGTACACACCAAAAAGGAATGACCAGATTATGCATTCTTCTCCTTTTAGCTTTTAAGGCACTACCCTACTGTTTTCCACAGGGGCAGTTACATTTTATCTTCTGTTACATACAAAATTACTGCAAATCCACTTTTGTAGCTTATAATAATTGACTCTATTTGTGAATTGAGCAACAGTCTGGATGAAAAAAAAAAATGGTTGAGAATGTCCCACCACACCAGGTGAGCAGATCGAATTTATAGTCAGTGAGGAAAAGTACACACAAAGAACAGCCTTTGAACACGGTTTAAAGAGTTGGCCCAACTTGTGGCTGCCTGAGACTAGGCTAGACTCTCTAAGAGCTGGTTCAGTCTGTGTACCCATCAAGTCAGCCCACAGTTCTCTGTAGAGTGAGAAATCTCTAAGCTTGAGAGGCATGAACAGCTTTAGGCCAAACTCACCCCCTCAGAAAGTTTTCCTTCCTTTCCCAGAACCATGTTCATCTCTAGTCTTCTTTGACACTTGACGTCCCAATGGAGTACACTCATTGTGGCTTTAACCAGCAGGTCTCTGGTGGCTGTTCTGTGTTTCCCCATAGGGCTCATGTAGATTTCACATGAAGGGTTCTCTAAGGGGAAACAGGAAGATGATTGTGGAAGTCTGGCACAGCAGAAGAAGAGGGCAGCAGGGGTGGACTGGACACAGTTGGACTTCTGGCTCTAAGTGAGATAGAAACCTCTGGAGGGGGGGTTGAGCAGGGACAGAGTGCGCTCTACCTACATTTTCAAGTATTCTACTCTGACTTCCTAGCCCATGGACACCCAGCACACATGGGGCATCATCTGGGACTAATTACCCTCTTAGCAGCAATGTTTATCATGATCGTAAAAACATACAGTGTGGAGAAGCGATTTACGGTTGACAAAATGCCTCCGATTCATCATTGCACTCCAGTCCAGGGCCTGCTTTGGCGGCCCCCAGCCTCCCTAGCCAAGTGCCTCTCCAAGTCCTCTTCTCATAGTCACTGTGCACTAGACTCTTGGGGTGTTAGGAGCAGAGCTGGGTGTGGTCCTCATGATCACAAAGTGACTTCGATGTCTTTGGCAGATACAGATATAGCAATAGTGTACTGGCGTGGGGGTGATCTTAGATTAGCCTCCCTGTTTATAGCTAAGCTGTGGTTGCCTGTTTCCAAATCATCCAGTGCTGGCCCAAGTCTCTCTTCCAGCACCACTTATCACCTACTATCAACACAATGGCTTTTTAAAGAGCAGGCTATTCTTTCCCATAGTACCTTTCTTCATAGAACTCTGCTGCCTAGAAACACATTAGGAATGATTCTGGAACACTTTAATGGTCCATCTTCCGGAAGTTTGAGATCTAGGCATGCACATGCTCATTCTCTCACTGTGCACATATTGAGTGTCTACTGTAAGTGGTAACTATGGTCATCTTTGGATATACAATGAGGAATTAATAGGTATGATGTACGGTACTTTCTTATGCTTAGAATCCAGGAAGGTTGGACAGATGGAGACGGCATGGAGTTTGTGTGGAGAAGTGGACATTCAGCATCACTGATGTGATCAGCACCCCAGGATACTCAGTGTGATGGAGTATTCAGAACATAAGCTTGTTTAGAAAGACACAGCTTCCCTCAGATGCCTTTTAGGAGTCATCTAATTGGCAACCTCATTCACTGATTAAAGAATAAAGTTCAAGATCCAGTTAACCAGAGAAAATCCCATCGGAGAAAGTCACTGGACACAATGTGTTTTTCATGTGACAGACAGAAAAGTTAAAATTGGGCCAAGCATCCAGGCTTCCAATAATTACACTGACCCAAGAATTCAGCCATATGTTGTCGGATGAGTGCTCCCTCCTGTGCAGGACCTACCTGCAGATCTGTACCAGCAGGGCTGGTACCATCTGGGCACTATGACATTCGGGGCACTGGAGATTATGGCTCCATTAGCAGGGTGCCAGAGGATGCTTGCTAGCCTACTAAGCCTTGAACTGGGAATGCTATTGAAAAACCAAAGAGTAGGTTGCAGATAGGGAGCTTGTGCACTTCTCAACAAACATTTCTTGAACACCTACTATGTTCCATGCACAGTTTGGATTCAGAGAAAAACTCCTTTCATGAAGCCAACTCTCTGCATAGAGGTGCCTGTTTAAATAAACAGATACACACAAGATAATTCATTCAGAGACTGTTGATGCTACCTAAGGATACACAAAAGGACAACTGGGGGGAGGGGGTTGGAATGAGTAGCTGAGTGGGAAGACCAAAAGGTCCCAAACTGGCAGAGGAGTGGGGATGTGGGACAAGAAAGGGTATGCTACCAGACAGTTTACCCACAGGCAACTGGAGCTTAAGCCCTTAGGGTCACAGTTACTGCTGATGGACAAGGTGCCAAGTGTTAACTGAAGCTGCTCCTGGAGCCATGAATTCACTGGTGCATTCAACTTGATCTATTTCTGGGCAGACTGGGTGCCAATGGTCAGAAAATGCTTGAGGCACAGTCCAAATTGGGACATGCATAGCCAATACATGTGAGTGCTTGCTCTATGAGGGATGATATGAATGAGCACAGCCCCCTAGATCTGAGGCTGAGGAACAGCAAAGGTGGGGAGGGCTAGGCAAGGAGCACTCAGGGCAGAGGGAAGAGAATGAGAAAAGCCCTCTAGCACATTAAAATAGATGACAAAGAATCTGAAGACTAGATTGAAAAGAAGACAGACTCTCTAAGACCCGTTGAGCAGAATGGGGAGGCAGGCAAGACTTGAGGCTCTTGGCAAAATGTCGACATCATCCTATGCAAAGAAAGAAGATTCTAAGGGTATAGCCCTTCTTTGCTTCTTACAGGTTATCTTCATTGAATCATGTTTGAAGAGTTACAAGGAAGAGATTGGCCACCTGGAGTCATGGGGTAGGAGACTGCCGTGGGGGAGACCTATGCCCAAGCAGAGGAAGCAAAGATCCAGACAATGCCAGCGAGCTTGGAGGAGCACTGAACTGTGGGAAGGGCCTCCCTTTTGTAGTGAATTCTGCTTTAAAATGGAAACAATCCAGGCAAGGACTCAGGCCTATTCTGAGGATGGCCAATCCTTGAAGAAGAAAAACAATTATATAGTAAAAGGATTGGAAAACGGGGCGTTTCCAGGGACCATTTCTTTGTGTCAGTCATGATGCGTTTTGACAAAGTGTGAAGCTGGGAGAAAGCCATGGGTTTGAGGACCGCCAGGCTATGCTGGGCAGAGGAGCGAGGAGCAGGCAATGATGGCTTGCAGAGGGCTGCTCCACCAGTTATGAATTTAGGACCAAAGCATGCAAAAAGAGATTACAGTTGAGCATTCACCACGAGCATTCAGTGAAAAATGAGGCTGTCATGCAGGCTGGGACTCAATCCACGAGGGAAAGGAAGACACAGGCAAGCTTGGGCATTGGGCAGAAAATGCCCAGGCTGGAAGCTCAGGGTTTCTATAGCACTGGGGGAGAATTCCTTTTGCAGCTATTATCCCACCCTTCCTTGTGTCTCCGACCACATGAGGTTTCTTTCTTTCTCTGTTTCTTCACAGCTTTCTCCATAAGAAATATGTCACCTGAGTTTTACAACCGGGCGCTGAAATGAAGGCCCCTTCTGACCTGTAGTTGGGAAGGAAAGGAGGGCTTTAAGTAATTGTAAATCTTGGAATTATGGGGGAAATTGGAGATTTAAAATCCATCACTGAACCTAAAGCCCTCCTTTTGGAGATGAGGCAGGGGCCCAGAATTTGAAGTCACTCGCTCAGGTTCCCACGGTTCCAGTTGGCACTGTGAAGTTTAGCTCCCAGTTCTCCTCTCTTTCATGCCAAGGCTCTCTCTGTGACACCCACAGACTCATTTTTTCTCCTTTATTTGTGGGGGAAACTTGAGTTATTGGCAGAGCTTATTCAGAGCCACAGACAGCTGGAGCCAATGATCACTGCTAAGCTTTGCTTTTCTCCCCCAGATGCCAGGGCTGTGGAAGAAGTGGTGTGACTTCATAGTCCTCCCTCCCCCCCTTCATGCTACACAAAGGCTGCGCCACAACCTTGGCATTGGTGTTGAATTTGCTACTCCTGTCAGTCAATTTTCTGTTGCCATAGCAAAATGTCAGAGGCTGAGTATGTGTGTGTGTGTGTGTGTGTGTGTGTGTATATATATATATAAATAAAGGTTCACTTAGCTCATTGCATTAGGAGAATCAAGAACATGGCCCCAGTGTCTTCTCAGCTCAGGAGAGGACTTTCTAGCAGATGACTTCATGGTGGGAGTGTAGGAAAGACAGATATCCCATGGTAGCCCCTACCTTCCATTTGCTTCATTGAGAACAGTTTTCCAGAGTTAGGTTAGAGATAACCTTAGAGAGCATCTAAGAATTAGGTCTTAGTGCAAACTAATGAGGTCACATGGGATATTACCCTGGAAGGGATTAATGCTGAGTCAGTCCTAAAGAGATGGGTTGTTATACAGAAAGCCTGCTCCTCAATCTCCTTGGCTTCTGGTCTATATGTGCTATATAGTTTTCTGGTCAACTGGATGCAAGGTAGAGTCATCTGGGAAGAAAGAACATCAGCTAAGAAATTGCTCCATCAGACTGGCCTGTAGGCAAATCTTTGGGGGACATTTTCTTTAATTGATGACTGATAAGGGAAGACCCAGCCCACAGTGGACAGGGCCAGCCCAGAGCAGGTGATCTTGGAGTATATAAGAAAGCAAACCATGGGGAGCAAGCTAGTACACAGCATTCCTCTTGGCCTGGGCTTCAGTTCTTGCCTCCAGGCTCCAGCCTTGAGTCTCAGCACTAACCTCCCTTCATAATGGACTGTAAACTCAAAGCTGAAATAAACCCTTTCCTCCCCAAGTTGCTTTTGGTTAGTATTTTAATTATTTAACCAATTATTTAATTAATTAATCAATTAGTTAATTAATTTACATCCCAATCAAGGTTTGCCCTCCCTCCTCCCAGTCCTTTCCTTCCACTTTCCCCTACCCTCTCCCCTGCCTGCTCCTCCTTCCCCCCTTTCTCCTCAGAAAAGGGAGGCCTCCCATGCATACCAACTAACCTTGGAGTATCAAATTGCAGTAAGACTAGGCCCATCTTTTCCTATTGAGGCTAGACAAGGCAGCCCCTGCTCCCACTGTTAGGAGTACCACATGAAGACCAAGCTGCACAACTGTAACAGATGTGCAGAGGGCCTGGGCCAGTCCCATGCTCCCTGGTTGGTAGTTCAGTCTCTGTGAGCCCCTATGTGCCCAACTTAGTTGGTTTTCTTGTGGTGTCCTCTGCCCCTCTGGCTCCTACAATCCTTCCTCCCCTTCTTTCATAGGACTCCCCAATGTCTGCCTAATGTTTGGTTGTGGATGGATCTCTGCATCTGTTTCCATCAGTTGATGGGCAAAGCCTCTCTGATGACAGTTATGCTAGGTTCCTGTGTGCAAGTGTAGAAGAATATCATTAACAGTGTCAGGGCAGGTTCCCTCTCAGGGCATAGGTCTCAGCTGGGCCAGTGGTTAGTTGACCATTCCCTCAATTTCTGCTCAATCTTTACCCCTTTGCATCTTGTAGCTAGGACAAACTAGAGGTCAAAGATTTTGTGGCTGGGTTGGTGTCTCAATCCCTCTATTGGAGTTCTTGCCTGGTTACAGAAGAAGGCCAGTTCAGGCTCCATATTCCCCATTGCTAGGAGTGAGATGCTCTCTCTCCACCTCTCGTTCTAGTTGTCTCTCCCAGTTCTCTCTTTCTCTCCATCCTCCCCCCACATGATCCCTCCTGCTCCCATCCTCATCCCTGTCCAGTCCCTCCTCCTGCTCCCTTCCATTTACGCTGCATGATATCTATTCTATTTCCCCATCTCAGTGAGATTCATATGTCATATGAGCCTTCCTTGTTACTTAGCTTCTTTGGGTCTATGATTGTAGCATGCTATCCTTTACTTTACAGCTAATATCCACTTGTAAGTGAGTACTTACCATGTTTGTCTTCTGGGTCTAGCTTACCTCAGTCAGGATGATATTTTCTAGTTCCATCTGTTTTCTTGAAAATCTCAGGATGTCATTGTTGTTAATAGCTGAGTAATACTCCATTGTGTAAATGTACCACGTTTTCTTTATCTCTTCTTCGGTTGAGGGACGAGGGATATCTAGGTTGTTTCTAGTTTCTGCTAAAACTGCTGTGAACAGAGTTGATCAAGTGTCTCTGTGTTAGAGTGGAACATCCTTTGGCTGTATGCCCAGGAATGGTATAGCTGGGTCTTGAGGTTGAACTATTCCAAATTTTCTAAGGAACCACCACAATGATCTCCACAGTGACTGTACAAGTTCACACTCCCACCAGCAATGGAGAAATGTTCTCCTCGTTCCACACCCTTGCCAGTATATGTTGCCCCTTGAGTTTTTTATGTTAGCCATTCTAATGGGTGTAAGATGGAATCTCAGAGTCATTTTGATTTGCATTTCCCTGATGGCTAAAGAGGTTGAACATTTCTTTAAGTGCTTCTGGCCATTAGACATGTTCCCATTAACCCCTGGCTTCATGAACCCCATGGACCCTTACCCACATGAAAGTTACAAAGCACTCCTCTCTTCAATCTACCCCTTCCCTTTTGCCTTAGGAGCCTCTTTAAGATCCCATCCTACATGTTTCTGTAATATCTGTCATCATTGTGCCAACCCCACTCCCCCATACTCCCATTCTTCTCTGGTGCAATGACACTTCCAGTTCCTGGATTAGACCCCCTTTCAAGGATTCTGCCCCCCAGAATGATTGTTCCCCAGGTTTATCTCTATGAGACTGACTAACTTGCTTTACAGCTAGGAGGAGACAGAAAGAAAAGAGAGACCTTAATCCCCCTCCTTGGCAGACTGGGTCTCAATGTCTGGAGTCACTGGAACAGCCCTTGTCCAAACACACCATCTGGCCAGTAACTTCCAGGACAAACTTGATCAGGCAATGACTTACACTACAGACAGTCTGGAGTTCCTTCAACAACAGATCACCGTCCTAGCAGGAGTTGTTCTCCAAAACTATAACAATCAGGACTTAAGGACTGCTGAACAGGGAGGCACATGCATTATATTAGGGAAGACATGTTATTTCTATGTCACTGAATCTGTGCTGGTGAAACAAGACATACAAATCTTCAAAGATCTCCAGCAATATTTCTGAGCACAGTATATGCTCAATACCTCTACCCCATGATGCTCAAACCCTCTTGTAGCCTGGCTTCTTCCCATCTTTAGCCCCATACTGTCCGTCAGAGCTCTATTCCTCCTGACACCCTGCCTCATTCAATTTTTAAAATGGCAGAAAAGTAGCGTTGCAAAAATCACTGCCAATCAGGTTCTGGTTCAATGCCAAACCATTCCCAACATAGAGGCTGAGGACTATGATGACATCTCCCCTTTGAAAAAGAAACTGTGGACAGGTAAGCTGTGCAACCAAAGGACCTGATCTGGAACAAGAGAGGAGTTGAGATATCTCTAAAACCCCAGAAATCTTACCTTGAGACCGGCTGGAGTAAGGTTCGCTTTTTCCCTGTTCCAGGTTTATATGCCCCAGTCCACATACTCCTGTGCAACTCTCACTTTCGACTTTCTTGGGGAAGGCACATGGTCTATTAGATAATTTACAAGTTTAAGCACCTGGAGTTACTCTTCATGCAAATGAAGCATTCCTAGCCTTTCAACTCCAGCCAATAATGTATACTCTCTATGAAAATCTCTACCCATTCCTCTAAAGTTTATATAGCCCTTGTTACCATCCAAATAAAAGGAAGCTGTTTCACTGAATATCATCTAGAAGAGTGCTTTCACTTCTCCCAATAGAGAGGAGCTGTAACACTGAAAAGCCAGCTGGGAGAAGGCCTTTTCCTCTCAGCAAAGCCCACATCCAGCTAACCCACCTGCTGGATAAGCTTTGTTTCTTTCATTCTGGCCTGGCTTCCAATGGTGCCTGAATATCCCAAGGACAGAAGGCTCACAATATCCTGGGTTGTGTGTTTTTTCATATGGAGCTTAGGATTGATCTTTCAAGGCTTGTAAAGAATTGTGTTGGAATTTTGATGGGAATTGCATTGAATTTGTAGATTGCTTTTGGTAAGATAGCCAATTTTACTATGATAATCCTATTGATCCATGAGCATGGGAGCTTTGTCCATCTTCTGATATCATCTTCAATTTTTTTCTTCAAAGACTTGAAGCTCTTGTCATACAGGTCTTTCACTTACTTGGCTAGAGTTACACCAAGAAAGTTTATATTATTTATGGACATTGAGAAGGGTGTTGTTTCCTTAATTTCTTTCTCAACCTGCTTGTCATTTGTATGTAGAAGGGCTCCTGATATTTTTTTTTTGTTTTTTTTTTTTTTAGGTAAATTTGTAGCAGCTACTTCACTGAAGGTGTTTTATCAGCTGTAGGCATTCTCTGGTAGAATTGTGGTGGTCACTTATATATGCTATCATCTCATCTGCAAACAGTGATACTTTGACTTCTTTTATAATTTGTATCCTTTTGATCTCCTTCAGTTGTCTTACTGCTCTAACTAAAGCATCAAGTACTACATTGAATAGATAGAGAGAGAGTGGGCAGCCTTGTCTAGTCCCTGATTTTAGCGGAATTGCTTTAAGTTCTTCTCCATTTAATTTGATCTCAGCTATTGGCTTGCTGTGTATTGCCTTTATTATGTTTTTGCATGTACCTTGTATCCCTGATCTCACCAAGATTTTTATCATGAAAAGGTGTTGGATTTTGACCGTTTTTTTTTGGAAAAGCCTTTTCAGCATCTAATCAGATGATTATGTGTTTTTTTTCTTTCAATTTGTTTATATGAATTACATTGACAGATTTGCATATGTCAAACCATCCCTGCATTTCTAGGATAAGCCTACTCGATCACAGAGGATGATCTTTGTAATGTGTCCTTGAATTTGTTTTGTGAATATTTTATTGAGTATTTTTGCATTGATGTTCATGGCAAAAACTACCCTGAAATTCTCTTTCTTTGTTGAGCCTTTATGTGGCTTAGGTATTAGGGTTATTGTGGTCTCATAAAATGAACTTGGAAGCATTCCTTCTGTTTCTATTTTGTGGAACAATTTGAGGAGTATTGGTATCAGCTCTCCTTTGGAAGTCTGGTAGAATTTTGTGCTAAAATCATCTGGCCCTGGGATTTTTCTTTGGTTGGGGGACTTTTAAGGACTGCTTCTGTTTCCATAGGAGTTATAAGTCTATTTACATTGTTTATCTGATCTTGATTTAACTTTGGTAAGTGGCATCTATTAAAAAAATCACCCATTTCATTTAAATTTTCCAATTTTGTGGAGTACAGGATTTTGAAGTAAGACCTAATGATTGTTTGGATTTCCTTGGTGTCTATTGTTATGTCCCTCTTTTCATTTCTCATTTTGTTAATTTGGATATTTTCTCTCTGCCTTATAGTTAGTTTGGCTAAGGGTTTGTCTATCTTGTTGATTTTCTCAAAGAACCACCTCCTTGTTTCATTGATTCTTTGTATTGTTTTCTTTGTTCCTAATATATTGATTTTAGCCCTGAGTTTTATTATTTCCTGCCATCTATTAATCCCTTTGTGTGTTTGCTTTTCTTGTTCTAGAGCTTTTCTGTGTGCTGTTAAATTGCTAGTATGAGATGTCACTAATTTTTTTATGAAGGCACTTGGTGCTATGAATTTTCCTCTTAGCACTGCTTTCATTGTGCATCATAAGTTTGTGTATGCCATGCATTCATTTTAATTGAATTCTAGAAAGTCTTTAAATTCTTTATTTCTTCCTTGATCCAGTGGTCATTGAATAGAGAGTTGTTTAGTTTCCATGAGTTTGTAGGCTTTCTGTTGTTTCTGTTGTTGAAGTCCAACTTTAATCTATGGTGGTCTGATAAGATAAGGGGGTTATTTAAATTTTCTTGCATCTGTTGAGACTTGTTTTGTGATTGAGTAAATGGTCAGTTTTGGAGACGGTTTCCTGAGGTGCTGAGAAGACTGTATATTCCTTTGTGTTTAGTGTTCTGAAGTTATGTTGGGTCCATTTGATTCATTGGGTCTCTTGGAGAGCATCCATGCTAGGCTCTTGTCTATAAGCACACCATAGCATCAGTAATAGTGTCAAGCCCTGGATACCAATTTAGGCTGGCTACTGGACCTCCTTTCCCTCAGTCTCTTTTCCATGTTTGTCCCTGCAGTTCTTTTAGATAGCAACAATTCTGGGTCAGAGTTTTTGACTGTAGGATGGCAACCCTGTCTTAGTTAGGATTTTACTACTATGAACAGACTCCATGAACAAGTCAACTCTTATAAGGACAACATTTAATTGTGGCTTGCTTACAGGTTCTGACGTTCGGTCCATTATCATTAAGGCAGGAACATGACAGTATCCAGGCAGGCATGGTACAGGAGAAGCTGAGAGTTCTATATCTTCATCTGAAGGCTGCTAGTAGAATACTGACTTCCAGGAAGTTAGGACTAGGGTGTTATAGCCCATGCCCACAGTGACACACCTACTCCAACAGGGTCATACCTCCTAATAGTGCCACTCCCTGGCCCTAGCATATACAAACCATCACAAACCCCATCCCTCCACACTTTATGCCCTGTCTTTCTACTGGAGGTGGACTCTACAAGTTCCCTCTTCTCACTGTTGGGCATTTCATCTAAGGTCCCTTCCTCTGAGTCCTGAGTGTCTCTCACCTCCCAGGTCTCTGGTATATTCTAGAGGGTCCCAAACCTCCTACCTCCTAAGATTGCCTGTTTCCATTCTTTCTGCTGTCCCTCAGGGCTTCACTCTTGTTCCCCTCCTCCCATACCTGATCATGTTCCCCTCCCTGGTCTCTCTCCCACCTAGGTCCCTCCCCCCTCTGCTCTGACCCCCATGATTGCTTTCTTCTCCCTCCCAAGTGGGATTGAGGAAACCTCACCTGGGCCCTTCTGCTTGATAACCTTCTTGAGTTCTGTGGATTGTATCCTGTGTATTCTGTACTTTTTTGACTAATATCCACTTATAAATGAGTATATACCATGCATGTCTTTTGGGGTCTGAGTTACCTCACTCAGGACAATATTTTCTAGTTCCATCCATTTGCCTTCAAAACTCATGATGTCCTCATTCTTAATAGCTGAATAGTATTCCATTGTGTAAATGAACCACATTTTCTATATCTGTTCTTCCATTGTGGGACATCTGGGATTGATGTTGAGGTATGTTTTTTGTATGCAGCAAAATAATGAATCCCCCCCCTTTTTTTTTGTATCCATTCTGTTAGCTCCTATTTTTTTTTTTTAAATGGAGAATTGAATCCATTGATGATAAGAGATATTAGTGACTAATGGACTAATGATTATTAAATACTATTTTTTTGTCATTGGTGGTTTTGTGTATTTTCCTTCTTTTAGTGAAATTATTTATTTCCTGTTTTCTTTGGTGTAGTTAACCTCCTTAAACTAGAATTTTCCTTCTAGTATCTTCTATAGGGCTGGATTTGTTTAAATTTGGTTTTCTCATGGAATATCTTATTTTCTCAATGTATGGTGATTGGAAGTTTTGCTGGGTATAATAGTCTAGGCTGACATCTGTGGTCTCTTAAGAGTGTACAAGACACTTTCCCAGACCTTTCTGGCTTTTAGAGTCTCTGTTGAGAAGTCAGTGTAATTCTGATAAGTCTGCCAGTATATGTGACCTGCCTTTTTCCTTTGCAGCATTTAATATTCTTTCTTTTTTCTGTAAATTTAGTGTTTGATTATTATGTGGCAGGAGGATTTCTTTTCTGATCCAATCTATTTGGTGTTCTGTAAACTTCTTGTATGTTTATAGGCATCTCTTTCTTTAGGTTAGAGAATTTTCTTCTATGATTTTGTTGAAAATGTTTTCTGGGCCTTTGAGCATAGGACACAAGACAGGGTTCTTGGTCAGTATTTTATCACAGAAATAGAAACCTAACTAAGACACCGTGGGACCTACCATCTTCTCCTGTGGCTAGGAGTCTTCACCTTGAAAAGAGAGGGAACAGCAACATTGGTCACTGGTGAACTGCAGTGTCACAGAGCATCAGGGCTGGGTTAGAACCAGAGTCGGTTACCTATATTTCAGTCCTGATCCTGTCATTTTTGGGGTTAAGTTTTCATTTTTCTTTTTTTCTTAGACAAGATCTCACTGTGTATAGCAGGTTCATCTTAACTTACCCTCCTCTTACCTGTATATCCCTGGTGCTAGGATGACAGGCACAGGCCTCCAGGCCTGGCTGAGCTTGGCTATGTGTTCTGAACAGAGTATCTAGCCTTTACCTATAATGTAGCAGATGTGTCTGCATTTGTCATTTGTTTTATGTCTACTTGACACGAGCTAGGGTCATCTGAGAGGAGGGAACCTCGACTGAGAAACTGCTTCAGTAAGATCAGGCTATCGGCAAGCCTATAGGGTATTTTCTTAATTAGTGATTAACAGGAGGAATGGTCAGCCCATTTTGAGTGGGGCTGCCACTGAGCTGCTGGCCTTAAGGTCTCTAAGAAAGCAGGCTGAGCAAGCCTTGATGAGCAAGCCAGTAAGAAACACTCTTCCATAGCTTCTGCATCAGCTCCTGCCTCTAGATTCCTGCCATGTTTGAGTTTCGGTCCTGACTGCCTTTGATGATGAAAACTGATATGGAAGTGTAAGCCAAATAAACCTTTTCCTCCCCAACTTGCTTTTTGTCATCATATTTCATCACAGCGATAGAAACCCTAACTCTGACACCATCTAGTACTGACCTACCATTGTGGGATTAAAACCATACCTATTTATCATCTCAGTTCTTGTGGCTCAAGAATCTGGCTGTTGCTTACTTGGGTCCTCTGTGTGGCTGAGACCAAGAGGTTCTGCAGGGTTGAGCTTCCATTTGAGACTCTACTGGGTAAGGAGCCACTTCCAAGCATATTCTAGTAGGTAGCAGAGTGTTAGTTCCTGAGATTGTATAAATAATAACCCCTGTTCTTCTTGCTCTCATTAGTTTCTTACCCTATGGCACCCCCATGGCCACTTGATTTCTCAAAAACAGCCTGGCAGTAGGGGGTGGGAGATCTAGTAAGTGGGCTACAGTGATGTTAGGTCACATGATCACATAGCCACATTCTACTGGCTATGGAAACCAACATCCCCCACCCTACCCCCCAATGAAAATCAACCAACCAAATAATCAACCTACTAACCAACCAACCAAACCAACAAACACAAACCAAACCCACAAGCCCTTCCTGCCCACAGGGATTGGGAGTTGAAACATGACTACTCACAGAAAGAGATCCTAGTAGTCTGGGGATAAAATGGATCCCAGCCGTCCTAGGGCAAGAGGTAACTTTAAATGTCTATTCACAACAAGGGCAATACCTCGGGGACTATTGTAAAATATTCAGAAGATGTCCTCCATTTAGGAGAGAATGGCTGCTCATAAAGAGCAGGATACTGTCTTAAGTCCTAACTTACACTTATCTTACCCTGGAAAGTGTCCATCAGTCTCAGGGCTGGGAAGATGGAAGAACTGATAAAGTCCCCGCTGCTCAAGCACAAGATCCCAAGTTCAACTCCCTGAACCCATGTGAAAAAGCCAGGCACAGTGGTGCACGCTTGTAATTCCAGCACCACAGGGCATTGCTAGTCAGCCCAGCGAATGGGGTGAGTTCCAGGCCAATGAGAGACCATGTGTCTAAGAGCAAGGTGGACAGCAACTGAGGGACAGTATGCATGACTGAACTCTTGCTTCCACAGACTTCCATAAATCAGTGTACACACACACACACACACACACACACACACACACACACACTATGAAAAAGGTCTCTGTCAGTCCACAGGCCGTTTAGTATGATAGGATTCAGTTTGAGAAAACAGAACAACAGATACATGCAAATATACCAATAACCTGCTTACTTTTCTGTACTTTCTAGTGACTTCATGGTAAGTGGAAGAATTTTATAGGATGAAGAGCTGTGAACTTAAGGACAAAAGGACTTATGGGTCAACAATGTTGACTATTATCATGATCTTCTTTGTGTGGTGAGTTTCCAAGTCTCTTTTTATTAAATGCCCTTCACTGGTTAAAAGTGTCTTGTCATATTCCTCCAATCTATCATCTTTATGTGACAAAATATGTGTAAAAGGAAACATGCTTAGAGGTACCTTTTTCTAAGTTTACATATTCTTAGGTATGCAAATAATGTTGGCTTTCAGGTGCCTGTGGTGTTCAGAGTGGAGCACCTTGTACGGGACTGCAGCCTGGGAACAGTAGGCTGTGCCATGCAGCCTAGGTGTATAGTTGGCCACATCATCTAAGAGCAGTGGGTTCTGCCCCAGAGCATAGGTGTGAGTAGGCCATATCAACTGTGCTCATGCTATTCACTGTATGATGTTCACTGTATGACCCAGAGACAAAACTAAGGAGTTTTCAGAATATCTGCCATTAGTCAGCGATTCATGATGGTATGTTGTCAATGTTCTTTAGTATACTTTCTCACATCTTTATCTGGAGATGTGTGCAGTGTTTGGAGATCCCCTTTTCTACGTCACAATACACAGTTGACTTTTGGCTTGGAGTGGGTGTGTCTGGAAGTATCTCTTATTTTCTGCTCACTGGTTATACTTGTTGCCATATGACTCTGGGATCCTACTCAGAACGTGTTTGTGCAAACTTGGCCAATGAGCCTTGGCCATGAGAGGTAAGGAATCACCTTGCACAGTCTTCTGGATAGAGTAAAACTACTGATACCCAGCAGCCTGCAGGAGCACCTCTGTCATCCTTATAACTGGGTGAGCTGGCCTCTCTTTATCTCTTTTTTTGCAAAATGAAGATTTGATAGGAATTGGCCTCAGAATCATGGCTGCTGAGTTGCAGCTCCAAAGAATTAGGGATAGTAGTTTAATAACTGCAGAAAGAGCTTAGACACTTTGCTGCATTGGGCGTATCTGAGTTAGTTACTGAAAAATGAACTTGGGACATTAAACCCTTTTATCACTCAGCTTGAGCAATCTGGGAGAAACCCATTCCTTGGCAGGGGATAATTTTACAGGCCTCTGAAGGGGGTGCATGTTTGAATGTGATAGGGCAGGGAGCGTTTGTCAGACTGGAAGGTGGATCAAAAGACAGATACATTCTTTGGGTCAAATGAGAGCTGTAAATTATCACACTTTGAACCACTCTAAAGCGTCAGCCGGATGTGCCACCCTCAAAGGCAGCCTGATTCCCCAAGGTCTCTGGACAACCTGTGGACTCTGTCACTAAGGCTGCCTTTAAAGGGAATTGGCAGTGTGAGGGCAAATGGCCAAGCCTGGGGAAGCAAGATAAATGAAGCCTCCCAGGGGTTGCAGAGTCACCTTTGTGGGTCTAGAAGCATGTAAAAAATGAGGTATACATAGATGCCTCCCCACACATTTCTGAGGTGGGCTAGAAGTTGTCCACTCAGCAGAGGCTGGACCCACAGATAGCTGAGCTCACAGTTTCCAAATTCTGACTTATGGGGTCCCTTCACGGTTTACCTTCCGTGGAAGACTCACAGGTGGCCACAAATGCCAACTGTCTATAGCCATGCAATGTGACATTTTGTCTCCCCCTCCATCAAGAGGTAAAGATGTATCTCTGGTTTCTCTGTGTTTCTTGGACATGTGACTTGCCTTAGATGTGGGAAATTAGACAAAAGCTCACCTAGTATCTACTCTCCTGAGAGGAGACGATGGACTGGAGGTGGATGCTGTCACTCTGGCGAGAGCTACAGAACTGGCTCTGGGGCCCGGCCAGTTTACCCACTCTTTGAACAATGGGCTAAATTAGTGTCTGTCATCTTACATCACTGCTTTGTGACACTGTGTTACCTAGCAAAAGACCAACCACTGGAAGACCCAGAAAACATCTAAGAGGCAATACACATGCCCTCCAAATTTAGACTCATACAGAACTCACTCTCATGTAAGCTCTTGATTGAAAATATTTTGGGAGTGGTGCTGAGAGGGGAAAGGAGCCTTTCTTGGCATGGTCTATGCATTCCAGAATACTCCTGGTGTAGAAGCTTAGCTTTTAGTTGGCCTGCAGAATAACGGGCTTCATTATGACCTTCCTGCATGCACATCCTTGTACCTATGTATGGATACATCTTGACCACCATTATCTTCTGTCCCTCCCTCCTTGCAATGATCCTCTTCCTACTAATCAATAACAGTCCCTCCCCTCTTCTGCTTTCATCACCCCATCCTTACATACACACATGCACACACATAGCTATAGATACATACACCCAAACACACACCAGGACATACACACCCATAAACCCATGCACACACCCCCCCCCCCACATCCATCCATCATACACACACACACACACACACACAGAGAGAGAGAGAGAGAGAGAGAGAGAGAGAGAGAGAGAGGAAAAGAGAGAACATGAGATATTTGTCTTTACCCTTCATTACCCTCTCTTGTTCATCCTCCCTTAGACTCTTCCTTCTCTCACGTTAGACAGTCCACTGTAGTCTCATGATATATGTGTGCACGTGTGTATGTGTGCATGTGTGCACGTGTGTATGTGTGCATGTGTTTAATTTAGACTCCTCATCTTGGTAATATGGCATTTGTCTGAGTCTATTAGTCTCCTTCACCCAGTGGTCTCTAGCTCCATCCATTTCCGCTAAAGACATGATTCAATTCTTCTTTACATCTGAATAGAGCCCATGTGCACAGTGACTGTGCCTCTGTCTAGTCGTCTGTGAATGGTTCCCCTACTTAGCTCTGTGAATAGTGTTGCAGAAAACAGGGATGTGCTGTCGTGACTGTGGTGTGTTGACCTGGATACTCAGGAGTGGTTGATCTGGGTCATACAGTACCTCTATTCATTTTCTTGAGGAACATCCAGTTCATTTCCATAGTGGCTATACACATTTGCATGCCAGCCCATAGTGTATTTGGGTTCTTCCTCTTCCTCCATGTTCTTCTTGTTTTCTTGGTGATGGCCTTGCTTACTGGCATGGGATAGCATTTTGAAGTAGTTTTAATTTGCATTTCTTGAGTGAGTCTCTGGGCCTGAAGCTGCCACTTCTGGCTCTGTAGTTTGGAAGTTTGGAAAGACATATGACTTGTGTATCTCTCAGTCAGTCCATTTCATGTTATTAAAAAGCTGAGCCTAGCTTAGACATCTCAGCTAAGATCTTCCTTCCAGGGGAGCAGGCGACAATCAGCTGTGGACTTGCTCTGAAGAGTTTGAAGGAGCAGACTTCTGGCTGTCTGTACTAAAAGAGTAGCTATGGCTATTAGAATAATCGTGAATTATCACCATATTTGTCTTATTCTATTGCTAATGTCCTAAGTAAGATAGCAACAGTCTAGTCAAGGACAGAAATAGGAGGTTTGATCTTCAAATCTGTAGACAAGGGATATAGAAATTCAGTATTTGTTTAACATTTTTTAAAAGACAGTCTTGCCAAGCTTGATGTGGTGGTACATACCTTTAATCCCAAGACTCAGAAGAAAGAGGCAGGAGTATCTCTATGAGTTAGAGGCTAGTACGAGCTACAGACTGAATTCCAGGACAGCCAGGGCTATATAGTCTTGCCATGTAGCTAAAGCTGTACATAAGCTCACTAACTAGCCCAGGTTGACTTTGAGCTCATGATGATTCTCTGCCTCAGCCTTTGGAGTGATGGGGTTAAAAACACGAGCCCCAATGCCAGGCTCTGTCTCTTTCACAGTCTCATCCTTCTGGTTCTCTGAATTACTTCAGTTTGCCATGCCTGCTGGCTGTGCCTCCAGGCCCTTGTTCTAAGAGTGCTTCCCATGTCAGCCTCTACTATCACAGGGCTCCTTGGGTTCTCTCCTCAGGCTGAAAGCATCTCTTCCCAGCTCTCTTTACTTCCCATTTCTGTTGTTAATGTACAACACCAGCACAGAACCTCCTGGGTAGCCTTTATTCTATGTTTCCTGAAGAGAAGCTGGGTTGCCTTTATGTTATATTTTATATACCTTGCTGAAGAGGAGCCAGACACATCTTTGTCCTCAACAGACATGCTCATTAAGATGGTTTCCATACATTAGCGTTTTCGCTGACACCTGGGAAGGCTGGTGCGGGCCCAGGGCCAGCAGCCAAGGCTGCAATGGTCAGTCTCTGTCATTTCCCTATTTCCCTCCTTCCATCTTGGGGTTCATTTGGCCTTTATCTCCTTACCCTATTCTGTGGCCCTTCAATTATTGATGTTCCATCTGCTCACACCGGGTGATACCTTATCAACCTTTCATGAGTTCCTTCACCTCATAGGACCTTCACGTGATGACCCCCATGTTTCCCAGGCCCCTCAGGTACAGGAAAACTCATGATTCTTCTCATGATGGCTTTCTGTCAAGCTATTTCAGGCTTCTCATCTGGGAGGAAATTCTCCTCCTTTCTTTTACAGTTTCCCAGGCCACTCCCAACTGTGGGCTGTCCCCTTTCTTTGGTTTCTCTGTCTTTTCCACATGGCGGAACAGAATGCAGCATGGTGTGAGTCCAAGTCTGGCCCCATGGCATTCTCTCCCTGTGCACAGGATGTAGCTTCTCCTGGACAGTGCTGTTTCTTACTCCCCACGTTAGTTTCAAGTCCTCCTCTTTCCAGCTAGTCCTGCTGTCCCCACCTTTTGGTATGCTTTATGGAGTGGGAGACCAGAATCTCCTCTCAGCCCCACTGCATGCCTGCTTTTATAAATATGTGATTCTTCTCCATCGCTTCTGTAACATTTTAGACACATACAAATCCCTCTTAAACAGACTAAACAGATCTCGCCTTGGACCCACTCCTTGAGGCACTTGTAAGTGCCCATTTCACTTCAGAGCTGGTAGCCAGACTCCTCATGAAATGCTGTCTTTCTCTGGCATCTCTTTGGTCCCACAGCATTCTTGGTCGGCTTCTGTCTGCGTCCTGTCTCGGTTGGAGCTTTGAAAGTATCTGGGAAGCTTGATGTTGGTAGACCCTAATTTTGACAAATGCTGTGCCAACAGTATGAGCCAGCTTCAAGTTAGACTCAGCTCTCTGCATGGGAATTATCTGTTTCTGGAAGATATAAAAATGAATCACTTGTAACATAACGTGGAATGCTTGGGAACTGGAAAGACTGGTCTTCAAGAAATCCAAACATATTACCTATATAGAGGTTCCTCTGTTCACAAATCAAATGTGAATCTGTCATTTCAAACACTGAAAATTTTCTAATATTAGTATCTGTGAAATTGATTTTTCATTGCTTTATTTCTTTGTTTAACATTATTATTATTGCATTCTCTCTGTCTCTCTGTCTGTCTCTTTATCTCTGTGTCTCTCTGTCTCTGTCTCTTTATCTCTGTGTCTCTGTGTCTCTCTTTCTCTCTGTACACACATGCACATGAGCCATGAGGCACATATGAAGGTCAGAGGACAACTGTCTGAAGTTGGGTCTCTCCTTCCACTGTGGGTCCTGGGAATCAAACACAGGTCGTAGGCCCAGGAGAACAAGAGCCTTTACAGACTGAATCTTCTCACTGGCCCAATACTCTCTTAAAATTTAAAAACCATAATAGCTTACCAGAGCATTTGTTTAAAATGATTTTCCAGGTTCCCACTCTGCAGTGATTTCACAGACTATCACCACAATATAAGGATCAAGTCCTCTTGGAAAAGACTTCTGATTACATTAGGTCCCTGCCTGGTCTTTAACAAGCTTTCAAGTGTGCCACAGAGGGCTGCACAGAGCTTGTGTGGGTCTCTAGGTCTCACTCCAGGTCTTTCTAACTCATTAAATATGAGGGACGGCCTGAGAATGTGCATTTATAACACCCAGAATCTCTTGTCTGTTGCAGGGGCTCTCAAATGCTGCCCAATTTCAATCAGGGGATTTGAGTCGGAAAGTGGTAGGATCCAGGTGCCAGTATTTGTTAAAAAATGACTCGAGGTTTAGGAGTTCAGTCAGGGTAGGAGAAGTTTGGATGATGGTGAATAGTAGCCGGCTGGCCTGATGTGGATGATGGTG
>JADRCH010000257.1:1436488-1536268 GCA_019843965.1 Rhynchomys soricoides
GGCCTGATGTGGATGATGGTGAATAGTAGCCGGCTGGCCTGATGTGGCTCTCAGCCTACTCTTTTTTGGGCTTGAAGCTAGGAATCAGTTTCTATATGTTTTCAAGAGTCACAGGCAAGCAAATAAAGACTATATAGTAGACACTGTATGTGGCTTACAAAGTCTATGAAATTAGCACTCAGACCTAACAGAAGAGCCCACACCCTTTATTACACGATGTGCCAAAGGACCGAATCTAGATTTAATGATCAAGTTTATTCTCTCTGTCTCTGTCTCTCCTTCTCCCCCCTCTCTTCTTCCAACTCAATACTTTAAACTTTTATTAATTTAGGGGTTCATGTACCCCATTAGTTCAGTTATTTCTCTTTTTTAATTCTCTTAGGTGACTTGCAGTGTCTTTTTCTTGAGTACAGCTTAATAAGTAAAGTGTATGAAGTTGGTGGTGCCCTCTAAGCAGGGTCAGCAGCCATAGGAAAGCTCTGTGGTTAGTGCTCATGGAATTTTGACTTTCCCGTTGATTTGTGTCTTAATGAAGAGGTTTTATTTGCTTTTCCCATTTTACAGTGATTTAAAATAATCAGTTTGGGTGGAGAGTTCAGTTCAGTTTGATGGTCCAGCAGTGAAGAGTCCATGCTGTTCTTGCAGAGGACCTGAGTTTGGTTCCCAGCACCCATGTTGGGCAGCTCACAACCTCCTGTAATCCCAACTCTAGGGGACCCATCGTCCTTTCTGGCCTCCGTGAGTACTGCATTTAGGTGCATGTATTCCTCCTCCATGGTGTACAAGATAATTTAAAATAAAGTCTTTTTAAAATGCTAACTTTTATGACATAGTTAATGGAAAACAGAGCTGGTATGTTATTCACATTTGGACAATTTGAGATTTTATTGAAAGATATATATGATCAATATCTATATATCATCAGTGAAAGATTAGTAACTCATTTTCAAAGTGTGATAGGCTACAAATTCGACTTTGTTAATTTCATAATTAATTGTATCTATAATCTCGTTTTTAAGTTGCTTAATCTGGGGTACATCTCACAATGATATATTAAAATTTCCTCAGTGTGATTATTACTGTTGCTTTCTATTTGGAGCCTTAGGTTTGGATGAGATGCTCTCTAGCACAGAGAGATTTGTGTTTGTGCCTTTCTTGTAGGTTTGTGTTGGTTTTTAACAAAATATGGCAGTATTTGCTGCATTTAATATTGTCCTGACTTCCATGCTGTTTGTACTTTCCCCAAGATGATTGCAATTCTTTTCTTTTGCTCATACGGTCTCCATACATTCTTTTAAAAATATTTTAATTATTTTAGATTATGCTTGTGGATAGGTGTGTACACATGAGTGCAAATGCCCATAGTAGTCATAGGGGTCAGATCCCCTTAGGGCTGCCATTGCAGGATATTGAGAAGTGAGGCAGAGGGCTGGGACTTGAACTTGGGTCCTCTGAATGAACAGTGAATGCTCTTTACCACGGAGCCATCTCTCTAGCTTGCATGCGCTTTTAATTTCCTTTTTATTGTTACCCTTTTAGGACTGCTTTTTGTTAAGGCTTCAATTTTAAGGACAGACACTGAAATTCACGCATGTTTCAAAGTATCTTGTGAGTCTTTACAAACTTAGTCACAACCCACTCTATCATAACCACAATACGGAGTGCTTTCTAAGCAAAGAGTGATAGTACCCAACGGTAGGCATATTATATTTCCTAATTAAGGGTATTATTACTTATTAGTAGCAGGATGGGGACAAACCAAGATAATGGGGCAAACATAGAATATATTGTATAAATACATATGTATGAATCTATGCAATTGTCAAGAAAATAAGCTTTTCCAAAAAGGATAATTTTTTTAAAATAATGGGATTCTATTTCCATTTAAGTTCACAACCAAATTATATGATCCCATCTCTATTATTTATGACTTTTGACTGATGTGTTATTTTTTTCTTATTTCTTTGGCTTTGTATCTGTCTTAATTTGTCCTAGGTAGAGTAGTCTCCACTCTGAGTTATGGGATTCTGATAGACTGGTTCTGTGTAGGTCTCTGTTTAGGTGCCTGCCTGCTTCTTCACTCATCTTTGTCTGTCACGTTGAACTGATGCCTGCTTCTGAGGCTGCCTGAGAGGCCTCCTCCCATGATGGTTATTTCTTGGTCCCTTTTAGTCCGTTTCCTAGGAACTAGGTTAGATTTTCTTTTCTATGCCATTTTCCATTTTTTTTTTCTATTTTCTTCTATGATATGCTTAAATCTGTGAAGTCTTTTGCATCAGATGCTGCCAGGTGCCAGTGTGGGGGAATTCCCATCAGCTCTGATTCTGGAGGTAAATGGCTTCTGGTTTTGGTTCAGCAGCTCAGTGAGGTCAGACCCAGAAACTTTGCCCTGTGTTTACCTCATTTCACGATCACAAGGTCTTACCTGAGATATCACACTCAGAACACATAAGTCAGGCAGGGCCAAGATGGAAGAGGTCTGTCTATTGTGTTTGTTCCCATTATTGGCCAAAGTAAAAACCACTCTTGATATCCTCATGGAGCACTCTTGACACCTCTTTGGCCATATTGTCTTCTCATGTCCTCCAAAGGAAGTGAGACAGAGGAAGTAGTAGATGCACCTTGACTTGTAATGGGTTACATCCCCGTAAATCCTATAGGACCATCATAACATAGCACCCTAGTATGCTACCAGGTTTGGGCTGTCTACCTTCTTCTCACAAGGCAGGCTGGATCAAGACTGAATGCTGCCTGTAAAGAGTCCAAATTTCAAAATTCAAAGTATGCTCTTGTTGACTATATGTTGCTTCTGTACATCCTGAAGTTGACAGATTCCAAGTCAAATAATGGTTAAGCTGCACAGTCTTACCCAGAGCTTTCATCAAGTCCAGAACAGATGTGGGCAAGGATTAAAAAGGACCAAGTGCAGAAGCCACCATAGTCAACTTATAGTCTGTCACTGTCCCTTCCCATAGTACCTTCCAGGAATCACTATTGCTCTGCCATTTAATTAATGCAGACATATCATTTATCAAATACAGTGCTGAGAAATATATCAATATGTTAACCATGATACAGACATTAGAATGTTCCATGTGAGGATGCTGTAGGCTGTTCATTGGAGACAACTACACAGTAGAGTGGGTTTTAATATCTTTAAATTTTATTTTTGAATTATCTGTATATGCGTATATGTGTGGGGGTGTGTGTGCATGCTTATGAATGCAGGAACCCACAGAGGCCAGAGGTGTCACATTCCCCTAGAGGTGGAATTACAGGCAGTTCTGCCTGATGGAGGGCTGGGAATTGAACTCAGGCCCTCTGGAAGGACAGTGCATGCTCTTAGCTGTTGCACTGTCTCTCCAGTTCCTTAAAGGTAGGCATTAAAGTAATTCTAGGAAGTTTTAAGGTATGTGATTTAGTCTCAGTTCTCTTGGGATTGACAGTCTCTGGGAAAGTGAGCCTAACCCATGAGATGAGTTTACAAAGAAACCCTAAAAACAGAGGGTGTAGATAGAAGATCATATACATTGGGGGTAGGGGGAGAAAACTAAGGGCTGATCAGATATTAGACTCTCCAGGACAGGATCCGTGGTCATAGTGATCTTTAGACAGAGTGTCAAGAATTGAGTAGTGATAAGATATGGAGGTTGAGCCAGGGGGATGGTAAAAGTGCTTATTATAAAGGCTGTGGACAGGAGTTCAATTCCCCAGAACCCATGTAAAATGGGAGTATATTTGAAATCTCAACACAGAGACTGGAGACTCACCTGAAATCTCACAGCCAGCCAGCCTGGGGTACACAACACAGAGGCAGAAACAAGAGGGACCCCACCTCAGCAAGCTGGAAGGAGGAAACTGTTGTCCAAAGTGCTGTCTCTGACCTCCACAAGCACACTGTGTGGCATCCTCATTTCATCATGCCTGCATGCATGTTCCGCTCGAATACATCAGCCAATTCAAAGTGTAACACACAGAACTGGTGGCTTCTCAGCAGGCCTGAGTGGCAGGGGTAGAACTCAGTTTCTCACTCAAATGTGCAGCGAATGGAACTTCATTGTTGGCAACTTGATTTAGTTTCCACTCCCTGGCTGTTGGGAATATAATGCCCACCATTCCAGGACAATTTGTTCCCATTTCTTTGGGGCATTTTGAAGTTCTGGGTACATTATAGTCCTGATGTCATCTGGCTGCACAACACTTGCAAAGGTTTTTCTTGATTCTTCTTTCCTGGTCCTTTGTGTCCAACCTTTTTACACCCTCAGCAATACTGTACCCTAATGTTGCTGTCCAGTAAATACACCCCATGTCTCAGAAGATCCTGGGAGACTCTATGAGAGAGTCTAACATACCATGCCACCGGCCACTGGCCACTGGCCACTCGGCAGCTCTCCCTGGGTCAATAAGACATGAAGTATGTCTACTCTGTCATCTCACCACCTTTCAGAAGAGTTTGTTTCTCTGTGGTCTACTTATTTTCCTGTATACCTGGAAGTCAATGTATGGTAAAACATTTGAAAATACAGCTATACATATCTAAACATTTAATGTGAATTGGAACTCTTGGTACGTGCCTTTAATCCCAGCACTCAGAAAGCAGAAGCAAATGGATTTTTGTGATTCAACGCCTCATCTACATAGCAAGTTCCAGGCCAGGCAGAGCCACAGAATGAGACCCAATATTTAAAAAATAAAGTTTAATGTAAAAAAATACTAGTGATGTAGAGAAGTGGGTGTAGTAATACATTTCTGTGTTGCTGTCACTCAATTTCTACCACTCAAGGTTTCTTTGCATTCTTAATTTTTTTTTTAATCCTCTGAGAGAAAGAGAAGCTGTCTACTCTGAGAAAAACTTTGCTTTCTTCTAGTAAAATTCAGCTGAGGTGTCTAGGCACTGAAATCAACTTAACAGAAGTTAACTTAAGAAAGTTAACCCTTGACGAATTTGCCCAGTTGAGTGTCTTCCCCTCCCTCCTGTTACACTGTGAGGACAGGTGTGTGTTTGTTTGTGTGTATGTGTGTGTGTGTGTGTCTGTTCTCTTCAGTGTCTCACTACATGTGACGACTGTAAGGAGTCTTGGCCCCAGAGTGGACCAGGGAGCATTCCCTGCATCAGGACTCCCCCGAGGCCATTATGTATAATCACAGTGTCACAGGCATGACATGAGTGATTATGCAAAACTCCATGCTCAATTTCCAAGTGGCTCCACAGTTTGACACAATGATGCGGCCATTTGTGAAAACAAGTGAATGGGGGGGGGGGAGTGAAGGGTGTAGGATTTCTGCCAGAGTGACAGGCTCATCTGAAGCAAGAGTGCTTGCTTCCACTTGACAAATCACACCAAGTAGAACTGTTACCTACAATGAGCCAGCCTTCTAGAGTATTCGTTTCCATGTGCCTGTCATAGGAGCCTTTTGATTTGTTTAATCTAGCTACAGCGCAGACAGTGCATACTCATCTACGGTGGATTGAAAAGACCCGTCTCCCATTCTTACAGGAATCAGGTGAGGTAGGATGAGGACACTCAAGTGTCCAGTAGCTCCGAATAGCTGGCCACTGTTCATGCTGCGAATAGACTTCATCAACACCAGGGCTCCCCTCTAAGTGACTTACAAACATGACATAGAAGAACACCTCATGATGGGAAGTGGCAATGCCAGGAGGACATCTCCCGTAGCAGCTCTGTCACTCAAGCAAGGGTATGGAAGAGAGGTGACTTGGAAGGGCTGAATCTGGTCTGGTCTTTGGGACACTAGCAATTAAGTAGATCTTCGATTCTGGTTCCTTTATATCTCTGAGACTTTATAAAATGAAAACACTAGGGTGGACCATATCACTCCACCCTAGACTTATCTTCCCAGCATCCCTTATATCTGGACGACTTGACTTAGCTGGTCCTGTTTCCCAACACCAGCAGTGAGGATTTCTCAGGTGACAATAATGCTTATGTATGTAAACAAGTGTTTAAATAGGGAAAGACAAGAGCAACCACAAGCACAGGGGGAATTCTTGGGGTATTTGCACACGACCCTTTACCTTTCTTAGGTACACAAGTTGTGTGGGAGCTGAAAGAGCCGTGGCTGTTTCAGGAGCAGGGGTTCACCAAGGTTAACTGTCTTGCTCAGATTGCGTCACCCCACAGAGAACCTTGGGAAGACTCCTGTGGCTCGTGACATGGAGCTGCCCCTTTCTCTAAGCAACAAGTAGATTCTTCATCCCTTTGGGCCCGATATCTTGGCTTGAGAAAACTCATTACCATGTAGTTGTGGTAGACGTCTCACCCATCTGCTCTCACAATCTGCACGTGACACCTCTGTTTCTAGTTTCACTGTTAATATATCAGAAGCAATAAGACTAGGTGAGAAAAGAAAAGTTCCCTCTTCTTGGATGTTTTACGGTCCAAGACAATTTTTCTCTAATTAACACACGCAAGCACATAAGAATCAGGATGGGAAATTGGCTTTAGATGTTTGTGCAAAGCCTGAAGGATAGGAAATGTAATACAGGCACCCCTCCGCCAGAGCATACACCACGACACCGGGAAGCTAGTAGTTGTAGTCAATGGCAAGTGCTTTTAATCCACCTCCAGCACTTGGACTTCAGCCAACCTATCAAGGCCTTCCCACCAGAGCTTTGTTATCTGTGGATGGTGGGTGATTCGGGGAACCTCCATAGGAACTGAGAGTTTTGAGTTAAGTCTCTTTCTATAAATGCCTGAGTGGGGGCAGGGAGGAAGAAGGCAAGCTAGAGACTTGATAACATCTTTAGAAACCGAGTAAGGAGCCATTAGGAGGGCTGGCAGTAAATAAATGCATTTTCCACCCAGTGTCTCTGTGTCTATCGGGAGAAACATGTGACTAGGAAAATGTAATGAAAGCAATTGTAACTCTGGGTAGAGAGGTAATTACAGTCCGTGGCTGCCTGACTGATGAAAATTACACAGCTTATAATAAATGGCCACACAGCTAAGTCTTTTCTGAAGCCCTTTGTATGATTTGTGTTTGTGCACTTACTTAAAACATCAGGGAACAATTTATAAACATGAGTCTTATTGGACAGTGCCAGGACCGGCTTTTACGATTAGAGAGCCTGTTGAAGACTTTCTGATTTATGGAGGACAGATCATATTTTCCCGACACTCTCATGGTCAATTACAAACCTGCATGGCACATTTGGTAACATAAAAGCAAATTTAATCAGTTTCTTTATTTCTCGTCTTTTTTTTCCTGTATATTTGTGAGCACATGACAAGCCAAGCAAACATTTTCTCTCAGGTTGGTGGAGAACTGTGTTTCAAAGACATCCCACTATACTGATGGAGCTGTCACTACTACACCAAGCTTATCCTCCGGTAGCATACAACTGGCAACCTCCTCATGGAAATAAGGAGCTATGAGGTGAGTGCTTGACTTTTCAAGTGTTTGTCATAGGAATGTTCAAGAAGGTTGAATGACTTTGGTGTGGCCTCTCAGATACCAAGAAAGAATGTGAGGTGTAGGAAGTGGCAGACTAGAGCTTGTAGGGTACAGGTTCCAAGCATGCTTGTGCAGTAACCAGCCTGTGGCAGTGGGACAGTCATCTCCTTTCTGGGGTCTGCTTTTCTCATAGTGGGTGTGGAGCATTTTCTTTTGGTAAACAGGTCACTGGTACCATTTCTGTTCCAACTTAGCATTGTCAACCCTCTCTGAACAACAGAAAGCAAGGCATGAAGGTAGATGACTCTAATCCCAGCTACCCAAGAGCCTGATGCAGGAGGATTTCAAGATAGGTCTCAGCTTTAACATGTCAGCAAGACCTAGCTTAAAATAAAAGCATGAAAAGCCAGTGCTAAAGTTTAAGGTGCAGACCAGGGCTAGTGCATTTGTTTAGGCCACAGTTTAGTCTCTAATACCATTCATACTTCAGATCAGTTAAGCCAGGAGATCTGGAGGTAAATATTACTGCTTAGGCTGTTCTGGTGACTATTAGGATATGGGCCTTGCTCTGTTTTATAACCCCTGAGCCTTAAGTGGCTACAACCAGGTAGGAGGAAGCACAAGGTCCTATGAACTGAGTCATTTCTGCTGACCTAACCAGACAAAATGAGGAGCCCACTTGCAGCCCTTCAGAAAATGAGCAAGCTGAGGGATGTGTGGGAAGGAAGGGTTTCTAAGAGAGACTCTAAAAAGCTGTACCATTTGAACTGGTTTCTACTGGAACCATTGAGGGCTACTCTGGCACTCCGTCTCTCTCAGGCTCATGACTCAGAGAGAGACTAGCTGGCCTGTTGCTGAGCTGACTGGAGTCACTTGGTGTTCAGCAGCTGGGATCTTCTTGCCCACCATTTTCCTCCTGGGCATGCTGGAGCTGCCACAGAACTCTGGACTAAGGCTCACTTACCGTGGTTTGCACAATGTCTCACTGGCAGCTAGAATGAGGTTGCCCATTAGCTACACAATGGAAACTGCAACCTGGTGACTCTCTAAGCCAGCGACTACCCATCTATCAGCACATAGCTGAAGACTTGGGAACCAGGCACTGTCCTAATGACTGTTCTATTACTATGAGGAGAC
Organism: Rhynchomys soricoides; assembly: GCA_019843965.1. Lineage (NCBI taxonomy): Eukaryota > Metazoa > Chordata > Mammalia > Rodentia > Muridae > Rhynchomys > Rhynchomys soricoides. The sequence goes on from JADRCH010000257.1 coordinate 1,445,042, forward strand.
AGCACTGCCAAGGCAACTTAGAAAAGGAAGTATTTAACTTGGGGTCTTGCTTACAGTTAGGGTTAGTCCATGGTCATCATGGCCTTGGCTTTTGAAACTCCAAAGCCTGCCCCCAGTTCACACATTTTCTCCAACAAGGCCATATCTCCTAATCATTTCCAAATAGTTCATCAACTGAGGGCTAGGCATGCAAAATATGAGCCCGTGGAGGCCATTTTTACCTTCTCATATATGGTTGAAGAGGAAAAGATCCAGGGTCAATATTTAACAATGCACATTAACTCTGAGGGTAGACTATCTCCTATTGGTAAGATAGCAGTAGTATTTTCTGAGACAGATTAGCCTTGAAAGAAGTAGAAAAACTATCTTTTTCATGGATGACTTCCACCTTAATGAGAGAGCTATCACTCACAGTAGAGCCTAGAGCAGTGCTTGTCCAGGTGTGGTCCTTGGTCCAGCAACCTCAGCACATTGCGTGTATGTTAAAAATGCAAACTTTCAAACCCTACCTTAGCCCTGTGGAGATGCTGGAGGTGGGTCAGCACCATCTGTTTCCTCAAGCTTTCTAAGTGGTTCAGATGCCCGCTAACTTTAAGAGGTTCTGAAGAAAGCCCCTTGGTGGAAGTCTTACAATGGCAGGTTAGTTGATGTAGATCATGTGCTGCACAGAGGTTAAAGTAATTACTCCCAGCTTTTTAGAGTGGTTTGCTGACACTTGCTTTGATTATCATCAGAGATTTGTAGATTGTGCAATACATGCATGTAAAAATGCTATTGAATGCACAGAAATTCAGAATGTTCTTCTTTAAAAAAATGTGTATGCTATTTGCCATGACAAATATTGACTGGATTTAGAATCACCATGGAAACACACCCTTGGGTGTGTCTGAGGGAGATTTCAGAAAGGCTTAATGAAGGAGGCAAGACCTACTATAAGTGTGGGCAGCATAGTACCATGGGCAGGGATCCCTGATTGAATAAAAACTGAGCTGAGCACCAGCATTTGTTACTCTGTTTCCTGGCTGCAGCCACAACATCCTCCCCCCCTGCTGTCCTCCTTTCTCCATCCCTCCTTAAACTGTGAACTAAACAAACCTTCACTTAGCTGGCTTTTGTTACATTTGTCACATCAGTTACAACATAACTCTCTCTCCCACACGCCATTTATACATTCCAAATGAATTATGTTACTTGCTTCCTAAATCTCACTTGTTTTTGCCCCCTGAAGATCTTTGCATGATTGTGCCACCCCTGATTATTGGTGCATTCAAGGGATGCTTTTAGACAACCTTAACTTACTTTCTTTGGCTGTGTCATTTGTTACATGCAGAGACTACTTCCTATGCTGGTTAAAATTTTGCCAACTTGACATAAGTAAGGGTCAAGGGGAAGAAGGAAAGTCAACTGAGAAATTGCCTTCATCAGATTGATCTGTAGGCATGTCTCAGGGGCATTTTCTTCATTTGGGATTGATGTGGGAGGATCCAGCCTATTGTGGGTGGTGCCATCCCTGGGCAGGCAGTCCTGGATTGTATAAGAAAGCAGGCTGAGCAAGCCCTGGTGAGCAATCCAGTAAGCAGCATTCCTCCACTCTTTCTGGTCAGTTCCTGCCTAGAGTTCTGTTCTGATCCTGCTTGAGTTCCTGCTGACTCTCCATCAATGACAGATGGTGACTGGAACATGTATGCAAATAAACCCTTTCTTTTCCAAATTACTTTTGATTATGATTTTTATCACAACAACAGACAGCAAACTAGAACATCACTATGTTCCTTGGGCCATGTTCTTTTATTAGATTGCCAACCTTTCCAAAACTTTGTTTCCGTTTTTGAAAAAGTATCTCAGGTATAGCAGACTGCCTTGGACTTGCCTTGTAGCAGAGGTCAAACTTGTCTCTACCTCCCAAAAGCTGGATTTCTGGTCCATGCTGCCCTGCTGTTTTCTTCCTTGTACCTTTATTTCCCAGAAAGAGAAAGCAGCAAGCTGCATGTGAGAAGCCTTAAGAAATGTGTCCCTTGAGAAAGGAGAACGCAACAGATTTATGGCTATTCTTGGTTGGGTAATATTGGGACTGAAGCACTCTCTGTGGGTTTGCCTTATGTGCTTAAGGTTTCCTTCCATTCTCATCTCCATCCAGCTTCAGACCTGGAAGTGGTACTGGCACTGGACATCTTTAGTTGGCGATCACACAAGTAAGTACCTCCAGGAATCTTTCTCCTTCCATGGTCCCATGGTGGGGAGAGGCACCAACATTTGTGTTTGTTCATGTAAAGAAAGTAACCCGTGTTTAAAGCACTCTTTCCACAATTGTCTCAAGGCTTCTGCTGTGAGAAACACCATGACCAAAAGGGACTCAGGAAGGAAAGGGTAGATGTCAGCTTATAGTTTTACTTATAGTTTTAGGGAAGTTGGGGCAGGAACTGAATTCAGGAGCTGATGCAGAGACTGTGGAGGGGTGCTGCTTCCTGGTTGCTCCGCATGGCTTGCTTAGACTGCTCTCTTATAGGGTCCAGGACTACCAGCCAATGGGTGGCACTGCCCATAGTGAGCCTGGCTCTCCCACAGCAATCATTAACCAAGAAAATGCACCACAGACTTGCCCATATCCCACTCTTGTGGGAGCATTTTGTCACTGGAGATTTTCTCTTTCCAAATGACTCCAGCATGTATCCAGTTGAAATAAAACTAGCCAGCACAAAGATCAAAATGGTCCATTAAGATCCTTTACTTAACAAAAGCCACTCCTTGAGTTGCTTCCTTCTTTCCTTCCCAACTTTTATACTGGAGTCCTGAATTCAATGACTTTAATAATTGTGAGAAAACAAACAAACAAACAAAAACAAAACAAAAAAGCAACCAGGTTAGAGACAGTAGTGGGGACTACAGGACAATTCAGAGTATGGCTACCAAAGGAGCATAGCATTTATTTAAAATTTACATTGTGCTTGAGCCTAGTGCAATGTACCTGTAAGCCAAATTCATCAAGGACATTATGGTAGAAGCACATCAAGGACATCATGGTAGAAGCACATCATGGGCATCATGGTAGAAGCACATCATAGCATCCTGGTAGAGGCACATCATAGCATCATGGTAGAAGCACATCATAGCATCATGGCAGAGGCACATCATGGGCATCATGGTAGAGGCACATCATAGCATCCTGGTAGAGGCACATCATGGGCATCATGGGAGAAGCACATCATAGCATCATGGTAGAGGCACATCATAGCATCCTGGTAGAGGCACATCATGGGCATCATGGTAGAAGCACATCATAGCATCCTGGTAGAGGCACATCATAGCATCCTGGTAGAGGGACATCATAATCACAGACATCATGAAAGGGGCACATCATGAATACTGTGATAGAGGCATATCATGGACATTATTATTAGCATTATTAGCAGCCTGTCATGGTGGGAGAGCTTGCACCAAAGAAGCTGATTACCTGCCTGTGGCCAAGAAGCAAAAGAGACACCATGACCTAAGACCTCTCAGCAGACCATGCCTCTAAAAGGCTCTGCCTCCTGTCAATAGTGGTAAGAGGGGACCAAGTCTTTGGAGGACTTTACAGGGCCAAAGCCCATCAGTCTTCTTCTATGTAACTTATGAAGTCTAAGCTCAAAGCACAACTACTATTTTGTCAACTATCTACTAATGCTTAAGCTTTGTCAGTATTTTCTTGAGCCTTTATACTCTAGAAGATGATTTTGAGTGGCCCCAGTAGGTCCATGGCATAATTTATTGAATTTTTTAAAAAAACTTGGCCATTGAAGTTCTTAGCAGCTATGATCTCCCACACAGAGGATATCTGACACAGGAGTCATGCAGCTGGAGGCTATTTCTCTGAGAGGAAACCTTTCGAACTGGAAACATCATAAGGGATGCGTAGTTGTATCAGTGTATCAAGATAGTGATGATAAATCGTCCCACCATTTTGCATCTTGCTAGATTGATTAGGGAGGCTGTTTCTGTAGATGCAGTTGGTATTGTAAGATACTGGCTTTCTGTGGTCTGTTTTGTGAATCAGTAGAAGAGAAAAGCTTGAAGATGCCAGACACAAAGTTCTGATAAAGAGCTGGAGATAGTTATTACTCAGATTTGATCAGTACATAGCGTATATCTTCATATTGAAATATCATGGTGTACCTTATAAGTAGATATAATTATTTCATATCATACAAAACATAAAACCATGTGTAACGAACAAGGTGGAAATGTTCATTATCTTGATTAGCCCATCATACATCATATACATATATGAACTTCTCATACTGTACCCCATAAATTTGTAAAACTAAAATAATTTTCCAAAGTCAGAACTATTGGGTATTATCATTTAAAAATATCTTTTTAACTTACTTGGTAAGAAGGCATTTTACTACTTGCATTTGCATGTCATTGGCCTCTGGTTAAGCTGAACACCTGCCTCACATCTGGAAATTGACCTGAGTTGTCTTGATTGCAAGGAGTCTGCAGGGTGACCTTCCTAGGGACCCACAAGAAAGACTGAGCAAGCACTATCAAGGCAAGGACAGCATGGTTTAGGCTGGATCATCTTGAGAGTTTCCTTGAAAGGTGGACCAGTATCAGGAGGAAGGGTTTCTGCAAGGAGAGATAACTAGCTTTGCTCAAGAAGAAGGAGTTTCAAGAAAGACGCTGGAGCAGAGCTCCAGCAGCCAGGTCTTCCTACAGCTGGCATTGGGCTGGACAGCCCATGGCACCCTCTACTTACAATACCACTTCATGTGGATGGACAGGGGAGCTGGAATGGAGGAAATCAAGGAATTCCTACTTCAACTCTCACTCATGCCTTATACTCCTTGTTTTCTATTGTCACATCCTCCTCCATTTTTATTTTGCGAAGAGCTGTTTCCATTTCAAAGACATTAACTCTTCATCACATAGTAAAACATTTTCTCCCGTTCGACTCTTGCCTTTTGGTTTCATGGTTTCATTTTTGTGATATATAGACCTTTCTAATTTTTATACGGTCCAATCTATCCATCTTTCCCTGTTGCTTGTCTGTTCAATAAATCTCTATGATACCCAGACCAGAGAATGATTATTCCTGTGTCTTTTCCACCAGATTCTTTTCGGTTTTATTTCTTCCATTTGCCCCTTTCATCCATCTGGAAGGGATTTGGGCTTAGAGCATGGACCAGAGCTCTAACTTACTTTTTTCTAAGAAGACCCCTTTCTCTCACTCCAACGGGTGTGGATTTTATTTAGAAGCTGATGGGGAGTCTCTGAAGAAAGCTGAACAGGGCAGGGATGTGGTGAGGTTCCCTCTAAGGGAGGGCTGCTGCCTGTGGCACCTGGAGGTGCATACAGATGGATTTGGACTGTGGCAGTCCTGAAGTTCCTACCATAATCCCCGTGATCCTGGGTGGTTGCCTCCGGTTTTCACGGGTTAAAGGAGATCCATGGACACTTCAGGAACTCTTTAGGGAAATGCATCAAGAGTTTGCTTCCAATTCAGCACTTGCCAGAAGCTGGCCGGCGACATTTGATGTGTGTAAGAGACCGCCGAGGTTTGTGTTAAACATCCATTCATCTGCACTCTTTGAGCTCAGGCCTGGTATTGAGTTAGCTCTTCAGAAAGCCATGTGTCTGGTCCATATTATCTCAGTCCCCTCCAGAACTGCCTCTCTCCATTAAGATTTAATGCCTTTCCCTAGCTTTTATCTAAGGGGTGTGCATGAAACATCCATTTTGAGAATCTTTCTGTATTTTTCATTAAAACACATGGCAGCCAAAGCTTGGTTATTCTTTGTTGGAAGAAAATATTTTGCATGCATTTTAAAGTTAAAAGAAAAAAATTTTTTGAGAGCAGATCTTACTAGCTGTTGCAGCTGATTCTGACTTTGAACTCACTATGTAGACCAGGCTGGTCTCAAACTCACAGGGAGCTGATCGCCTCTGCCTGGTGCTTGCTAGGATTAAAGGCATGTGCTACCATGTCTGTTCTTAAGGTTAAATTTTGTCTCAAATTCTTCGTTGGACTTATGAGTAACAGGCACAGAAATCAATGACTAAAAAGCTTCCAGAGACAAGTCTGGGGCCTTGTCTGAGTTCAGGTTTCTGGAGGAGATAGCCATAGACTGAATGACATAAAGAACAAGAATGTATCTCTTACAGTTCTAATGACTGGTGAGTCCAAGGTCAAGGTGGATCTCAGCATCTGGCATGGGTCCTGGTTAGCACATGGGTGCCATATCTTATTTCTTCCCAAGGAATTAGCCCTCAGTGTATTTTAAAAGAAAAGTTAATCTCATTCATGAAGTCTGTATTCCATAATATGTTTGATCATTCCTCAAACCCTCACTTTTTTGATATACTCCCACAGAGGCCTAGAATTGCACCACAGGAATTTGGGATACATAATCATTTATTGCCTAGTGTATCCTTTGAGATCCACCTGATTAAGGATTCTAAAATTTACCTAGTAACTGATATGGACTATAAGATATGGTAGCCATGGTGTCTACCTGACTACCTTCTTTGGTTTCCACCAGCTGAGGGTCAAACAAGGCCTCAAAGACATGAGCCAGTGTGGTGACAAGTCATTCCCAAACCATCATACTGGAGTTTCAAGAGTCAGGTAGGTCCATGCCATTGCTCAGTTGGTAGAGCACCTGCCTAACAGGTAGGAAACCCTAAATTGGATTTGATCCCCAGCATTTCATAAAACCAGCATGTGAGCAGATGCCTGCAAATCCAGCATTTGAGAACTAGAAGCAGAAGAATCTGAAGTTCAAGGTTATTCTTGGCTACAAAGCAAGTTGGAGGGCAGCCTGGGCTACATGAGACTGTCTTAAAAACCCAACAAAACAAAACCAACACAATGGAATATTGGTAAGTGATGGGGTTGAGGTAGGGCAGCTAGAGCCACTTAGTTAAGTAAGTAAAAGATGGGGTTTTAAAAGGTCTAAGCAAACAGATGCTCTGAGAAGCACTCGGAGACAAAGAGATCGGCCCAACCCAAGCTAACCTAGGTGGAGCCACCACCCCATTCCTGGTGCACTAATCATCTTTGCACCCGTTGCTTTGGGGGTGATGGATCTAGACTCAGGGTGTGCTTGTAGTTAGGGAAGGGGTTCTAGGGAGTAGTCAGTACCTCAGCAAGGCTGGGCTTATTTGGGGGTGGGGCAGCAGTTATGGGGATGGAGAACAGGCCTCCTGCAAGTTCCTCCACTGCCAAGACAGTGGGAGGAACCTCTTGGAAAGATATGAAAGCTAAAATGTACTGGGAAATGCGTGGAAGCCATAAACAAGAACTTCTACAGACTTCTGCCCCAATTGGAAAAGTGCTTACCTCCTTGGCATCCCAACACACGGATACAAACCTAAAATACAAGTTGTGGGTGGGAAAGAAAATGAGGTGGCATCCATTCTAACTCTTGATTTCACATCCTCTTCTTTAGGGCAGTGACAGTATGCACTTTAGGGAGGGAGTCCCTGCTCAGAGGGATCTTGCCCCGTTTTGGGAGGAAGGATGTAGCCTTAGCAGCAATTTGAGGCAGAGTACTGATTACTGTCCCTTTCCCCCTGTCATAAAAGACAACGGAGTTGAGCGTTCAGTGGAATAAACTCAGCAGTGTTAAACGAAGGTGCTTCTGTACTGTCACTTCAAGCAACTGTCAGGTTGCTCAACTTTCTTGTTTGTAGAGACAGATTAGGAGCTGGGGCTCCTAGCTCCTCAATGTCATGGAGGACCAAGGCCACCGTTGTTCTATTTTGACTTATTATAGTGTTTAATCCCTCAAATTCTCAGAGAAATGAAAATGTCTTCTGTGAAGTTAGAAACTTCTCAAGTGGCTTACAACCATCCCTAACTCCAGTTTAAGCGATCCAAGCCCTCTTCTAGCTGCTGTGGGAACTGAATACATTTGGTGTAGGTACATACAGGCAAAACACCCATACACATCAAATCAAATCAAATCAAATAATACTTTTATCTTATGTGTTTCCACCTTCTACATAACTGCTCAGAACCACCTGCAATCCAGTTTCAGGGGATGTCCTCTTATATGTATGTGGTGCCCATGTACTCAAGTAGGCTCAAATACTAGCACATCCATAAAAACAAATAAGTAAATCTTTGCTTTTAAAGGGATACTAGTACTATAAATATTATATTAATGTAAATATAAATTTTAAATAAATAAAAGTATTTTAAATAAAGACTGTTTTTGAAGGAACATAGTGATGCAAGCACCTTTAATATTGGGGCAATTGTGAAGAAAGGAATGGGAGAAAGGTATTTTTACTGACTGGAAAAACAACTGAAATCAACACACACACACACACACACACACACACACACGCACTTTTCACAATTTTGTCTTTGTCTTCTTTTTTTAAATTGCCAGCCAAGGAGTAAAGGGGAGCGTAAAAACACATGGAAAATTCCAGAGCCTGAGCATTTTGTCTCGCTTCCCATCAAGTCTGATTGCAATCCCAAGGTATATGGTTTCAGATTGAATGTGGGACTAGAGGCCACACAGACAGAACAATGAGTTTCATGACTTCCATTTGAGCTCTGCTCTCTCCCGTCACAGGTAACTTAATTCAGTCCGCTTAGCAGGACCTTCAAAGCTCCACAGCTGAATTCTTTCCCCTTCTTACCACTGTGGCCGATGATAAAACAACAGCCTGGGCCAGGTGTTGGAGTCTGGGAGGAGAGGTGTCCTGTTTGAAGGGCTCTTTTAAGTCTCCCGTTATCATGGGGGCTGTTGTCCTTGTGGCTCACCCCCAACTTGGCTCAGAAGGGACTCTTCCGTGGCTCTAGGGTAGCACACCTGATTGCAGTGCGGATTTGGCACCAAGGTTCCTAAACAGATGCATGGGCTCCGCCTAGAATTTGGCAAGTAGCCCAGCATCTTGCTTTGATGTGTTTCCTTTCATTCAACTGGAGGCTTGCTGGGGCTGGTCAGGGCAACATAGTATTAGCTACTTTCTGACCCTTGCTGTGGGCCCCAGCAAAGGGGAAAGCTCCTTCTCGGTCCGTTCTCAGGCTATTACGAAAGTCCCAGGTCTATTTAGAGTATCTTACATTTAAATATGCCTTTTCCTTCCCTTTCCTCTCCTCTGGTCTGTCTCCTTCCCTCCCCCATCTTCTCTCTCTCTCTCTTTTTCATCTGTTTCAAGCACCATCAGGGAGCCAACCTGTCCATCTCTCTTTCTTCCTGTATCCGAAGTGTCCTGGGCATCCCTCCCTCCCTCTCTTCTCCTCTCCCCTTTGACTCTGAATGTCCTGCCTCTTGCACTTTGTTCTTTTCTTACTCCTTGCATCTTCTCAAACCATAATTCTTTTGTTGTTGTTTTAAATTGACATTATTGAGTCTGAGGAAGTCAATCTCACTGTCAAGAATCTCTTTTTTTAAAAAAACTTATAAATTCATGTTTAACGTTTTTTGCTGTTGACAAAGGCTATTTGTCAGGAGAGATGGGGGAAGCCAGTCAGGAGGGTGAGGTCAATAGGAGAGAGATTGTTCAGGTAATAAGCCATGCCCAGAGACTCTTCTGTGCCATATTAATAAAGTACTTTTGTAAAGAAAATGATTTATAGAATTAAATTAAATAAATTTGGAGGGTTAAATTAACTAAAAGTGTAGGATTCCCATCATATCTAGTTAACAAGATGAGACATACAGAGGTGGATGGTCCCACAAGCACAGTCCTGTAGCTACTGTAGCTTCTCAGTTGCTGCACACAGACATTACTTCCTGTCTTCCCACACATGGAGCCGGCTTTGTCAGTGTTCCTTGCAATGCCATAGATGGAATCCCAGAGATACCCAGAGCCTTTCTGGCATACATTTGAGTAACAATGATCACACAACTCAGGCTAGGCTCTTTCCTCCCTCTGCTTAAGCTTGGGTTGTGGAGCTATGACTGGGTGGTAACTGAGTTGATCCTGCCCCACCAGCTCTCCTGCCCCATGCCACCAGGGTCAGCTCTCCTGCCTACTTCAAGTGGCAAGAGCCAAGGCCAGTTCTCCCATTCCCATGTCTTCTGGGCCACAGCTGGTTTTGTACGTCCCCTCTCTACCTCCTCTCTCATGCATGCTTGACCAGGTCAGCTTTGGGGAGGGTGGGAGAGGGAAGGTACCAGAGATGGAAGAAAAATGAACCCAAAGATTCATGTACAGAAAAGTTGGGATTGGGTGAGCCATGTGAGCTGATGGAGAGGCACCAGCAGTCCAAAGATTCCTCATGTTTGTTATATACAGCTGAACAAGAAGGCTGGTTGATATGAATGAAGTGGACATGGGTTAGCTAATCTTCATAGAGAGTTTCTGTAGGGAAACAGTTTTAGGTTTCAGTCATCTGGGAGGGGGAAGCTGTGGTTGATAGTTTCTCCACAAATTAAATTCAGCTTAAGATCAATCCTTTCTAAGGTTTGTACTTGGACTAGAGAAAGACTTCGCTATTCCCACAGGTCTGAGGCATTGTGGTTCTCGACACATCTGTGTTCATGTCAATAATACATACCCACTCAGGGCTTTTTCCACTCCCTATACATGACCTAGCTGGGTAAGTTGAGGTAAGCCCAGAGGAGAGCATGTCCCATAGGGGGGTGCTGCTGACCCTGGCATGTATGTTCTGTCTGAGATTCAAGGAACATTTAGTACTTCTTTAAAAGCAATGATTTCTTTGTTTGTTTTTATGGACGTGTTTGTTTGAATCCATGGGCACCACATACATATGGAGGACATCAGATCCCCTGGAACTGGATTGCAGGTGGTTCTGAGCAGCCATGTGGCAGATGGAAACCAAACTCAGATGCCTGCAAGAGCAGTAAGTGCTCATAGCTACTAAGCCAACAACACTCCAGCACCTTCGCACGTTTTTGTTTCTTCAGAGATTTCCTTCTTCACACTCCCTCATATGCACCTGCTTCCAAGCTCTCCACCATACTTCCACCGACTAGGAAGGAGCTCCTTGGTTTGGCTTCTTATGAACGCTCACCTTGCTGCTTAGGGGTTTTTAGGTATAGTCAACATTTTTTGCTTTATTATTTATTTATTTGTTTGTTTGATTGTCTGACTGTTTACTTATTTCTTTTTACTTTATGTGCGTTTGGTATTTTGCCTGCATGTATGTCCATATGAGGGTGTTGGAATCCCCTGGATCTGGAGTTACAGACAGTTGTAAGCTACCATGTGGGTGCTAGGAATTGAACTTGGGTCCTGTGGAAGAACAGACAGTACTCTTAACCACTGAGTCCAGATGCAGCTAGTTTTAAAACAAGTGTTGGCTGGGTCAGAAGGTGTGCATTCCTTCCCCAAACTCTGAGATTGCAGACCATCCCTGGCCCAGCTCTTCTTGCTCCCTTGCCTGCATAAGGAACCCACTTACAAGTTCCTGTTCTGGGTGAAGAACTTGCTCAGCCTGGTGTTCCCCAAATCTGTGCATGAGAAGTTCAAGTGTCTGGATTACAAAATACTGATGAAGATGGAGGAGGGGCAGTCCACATCTCTCTCCTTTGGGCAAGAAAACAGATTCTGTGTCCTTTTGAGAGCAATTTGGATGCTCTATACTCTTTCTCTGTAACCTTGTGTCCAGTAACAAGGCAAGATGGACCTGGTACCTATGGCCCACTGACTACATAGTGAAGCCCCTTGCTATCAAGTGGAGTTGGTTTCTCTTTTTATGACCCTCAATTCTCTGCTGGAATAAAAAGGAAAAAAAATCTTTCTGGGTTGTTTGATTGTCCCTGAACCAGTTGCTTCTGTAAGACTGCTCTCCAGAAAAAAGTGCACAATTTCAATTCTCGCTAGAGGTGACACCTGCGCCTGCTCAGTCACAAGCCTTCGTGTGGTCTTCTCCCCACTCTCCCTCCTCTTTCTTCCTCTCACCTGTCCCTGGGATGTGCTTCTTACCTCACAGGAGGACACAGCTTTCCTCAGCTCTTACTTCTGCAGGAGCCACACAAACGTGCAAATTGCTGCTGCCTGCTGTGTAGAAGGAAACACAGATCTCAGACTTAAACACAGATCTCAGACTTGCTATGCCTCTAGATGATCTTTTGTGCTTAACCCCAGCTGCAGGGAGGTATGGAAGTCAGGAGACATCTCCCAAGGCTGATCTTAGGCAATCTTTGGGTTTCCCTCCATGGTATTTTCTCTAGTGAGTCAATAGACCACTCAGGATTTGAGTGATCCTGTGGAGATGAAAATGTGAACTTTTCTTGGGACGATAAAAGCCAGCATTTGAAAATGTGGAGATCCTGGAGACGGTGTCTTCTTTCCTTACACACTTTTCTTAGATCCCAGCATGCAGTGGGCAAAATCGAGAAAGGGCCACTGAGGATGAAACACTCTTTGTTCTTTGGCTTTATGAGCATACCTGTTTTATTTTTTAAACATCTGACTCTTTCCAGCGTTCTCTTCTTGCTCAAGGTTAACTTCCCACTAAAGCAGATATTAGAGCATGTATGCATTCCATTCTACACACACACACACACACACACACACACTCGTGCCCTCTAAGATAAGTATTCTCTTATTAAAAGTAGTTGGAACTCCCCAGGGAAATTAACTGTTGTTATAAAAGGGGGCGGGATGCCATTGGCCTTGGCCTCAAGATAAGCATCAGCCATCGGAGATTTGAATCATGCAGGGAGGAACGCTTTTTCCTCTGGGAGTAGTTAAATCCTGGCAGCTTTGGCATCCCGCCCAGAGGAACTATCTCCTTCTGCCTCAAGCTGGGGCTCTGCTCTGAGTCTGGGTGCTCATTCTCAGCCCTGGACATGATGTTTTGATTAAGTCCCAACAAGAAGGCTGAGCTATTATCTAAGGAATTTGGGGCAATCTCCGGTATCATAGTGGGAATTCTGGCCTCCACAGGAGCTCCCTCATCCCTTGATTTGTTCATGTCAGTATCTCATTAAGTGATGAGTGGAGAGCCAGCTTGTGTCAGGCAGAGAATCACCTAATTGAGTGCATGTGATGGGATGGGGGCTCACGGATTCTACAATTCGCTTAAGGTGTGGAGAGAGAAGAAATGAAACCGGATGACTATTGGTGGGAAACCAAGGCAGCTCATGGGACTGGCTGGAGATGCAGGGATGGTCCTGGTCACCATTTACTAATGAAGTGAATTTAAATGAAAGGCCATAAACACTCCAGCTTTAAGTTTTGTCTGAAGATCAGGATGACTGAGCTTAAGCAGCAGGTGTATCTGGTTGGCCTGTGATACCCTTTGGTTCTGTCTATGGAGTCAACTAACTCTGGACCCCCAAATACTTAAAGTGGTGGGAAGATGGTTCAGTGGCAAAACACTTTGATCTGCAAGTATGAGGTGCTGAGTTTTTACCCAGCACCCACATAAGAATCAGGCATGGCTGAACATGGTTGCAAGCCCTGTGTTGAATGATAGAAGCAGGCAGACCCTGCCATCTCCCTGGCCAGTCATTCTAGCTGAAACAGTAAGCTTCTAGTTGAGTGAGAGAACCTATCTCAATGAATGAGGTTCAAAGCTGTAGAAGAAGGCACCTGACAGCCTCCTCTGCCTTCTGCATGAAGGTACATAGGCTTTCATACTATGGTCATGAAATACATATGAATGTGGGAGCATGCACTCACACAAACAGAGAACTAAAAATATCTTTTACCCCCACCATTATCAAATGTGTACAGTGTTTCTTCCTGGTCACTATCCCCTAAACAAATAGTATGTCTAGCCCTCACGCTACATTAGGTAGTAACTTATTACTACTACTTAATTGGGTATGGTTCAAGGTATGTGGAGGTTGTGCTTAGGTAATAGGCAAATGCTATACTGCTTTATCTAAGGGACTCCAGTGTCTGTCTGTAGGTCAGGGCTGGGGAGGTGGCCCTGAAATCAGTTCTTCATAGACACAGACAACTCTACACAGCTGTCAGCAGGGCAAGTAACTGATACAGTGCCTAGGTTTGGATGTTCACTGGGACACTGGTGCAGGCAACTCCTAAAATGTCTGCTCATGTTGTGGCTAAGAGCTCATGCCACCCCTCCTCATGATAAAATAGTGCACAGGCTCACCTAGTGTTACCAGTAGAAGATACAGATTTAGTGATAATAGGTCTTTCCATTTTAAAAAACAGATTTTTATGATCCAAAGTTTTAAAAATATCTCCCATTTCAAAAAAGCTGGATTAAGTCACTCCAAAATAATAATTGTTCATAAAATGTCAAATGTGTGTCCATAAGTCATACCTAAGTTTTAGACCCCTTACTCTATAAACTCTGACCCCAAGCTGGTATGTCTGGAGTGTGATCATGAGGGTATTGATAGATGAAATATGTGAATAAAATTTGACTTCATTATACTGAACATTATTAACAAGGCATCTTTCTTTGCTATTAGGCTATATCTATAATTAGCCTCCAATATCCTGAGGCAGCACTGCCTTATGGTAGCACACTTGCTGTGTGCCTAGCCTGTACTGAGATGCACAGCACGCACGATAGTATACATAGGTACATTTTATCTTACTTTAAATGCTTGACTAAGCTTTACAAAGAGCTCTACAATAAGAAAGCATCACCCTTTCCCAAGACTTCAAAGAACCATTAGCATTTTTAGCCACAGATTTGTTTAAGATATCATATGCATGTTTTATGCATAATGCTGTTAGAAACCTGATGGATTACAGTATACTATAAACACAATGTTTTTAAAACTACATCTTGTGGGGGGGGCATCCTCTTGATGATAGGGGGGAGGAGAAACTGTGGGAGGGAGGGCCAGGTGGGGACAACGACTGGACTGTAAAACAATAAAAGTAATACAAAAATACATCTTGGGCTAGAGAGATGGCTCAGCAGTTAAGAGAACTGTCTACTCTTCCAGAGAACCTGTCTTCAATTCCTAGCACCCACACGGCAGCTTATACCAGTCCGTAATTCCAGTTCTATTGCTTCTGACACCCTCATACAGACATACATGCAGGCAAACCACCAATGAACATAAAATAAAAATAAATCATATATATATATATATAAAACATCTTGCGTATGAGCTTTGTGCCTGCATGAATGTCTGTGCAACATGTCCATAGCTGGTGCCCACAGGATCCAGGAGAGGGCATTGGGTCCCCTGGAACTGGGGTTACAGACAGCTGTTAGCCATCATGTGAATGCTGGGAATCAAACTCAGGTCTGCTGGAAGAATAACCAGTGTTCTTAACAGCTAAACCATCTCTCCAGCCCCCAAACATAATGTATATATGCAACTGAAAACCAAAAACTTGATGTCACTGACTATTGAAGCCATCAGGTGTCAAACCTCTCCTATCAAAGGTATGGCTGTAAACAAGGAAGCGGGATGTTCATTTCATGTTCACGTGATTAGAACACAAAGCATTTCTGTGTGTTCTGGTCTCTTTTCTGTTGCTATAACAGAATACCTAAAACTGGATGTTTCATGTTTATTGGGGTTCTCAATTCTGGAAGCTAGGAAGTCTAAGACTGGTCAGCTCTATTTGGTGAGGGCCTCACAGTACCTTAGTGCATGGTGGAAAATGGAAGGGCTAGAGAGTGCCAAAGAAATAGAGCTTCACTTTCTAACACCCTACTTTCTGTACATGAATTCAGTCTCAGGAGATAAGGGTTTAATCCCTCACAGCCTAGTTACCTCTTAAAGCCCTCTCAGGTGATATCTCACTGTGACTGGAGTATGAGAGGGGAAGTCAGATCAAACAAGAGTCTTGGGTGTGTCTGTGAGGTGTTTCTGGGAAGAGTTCACATTTGAGTAGCCATTTTCTTTCTCCTAGGGAGCATGGAGAATTCCTCAGTAGGAGCTAAGCTTGCTTCCTCCCTGGTATAAGGATGTACTGAGAGATACTGAGAGCTAGTCAAAGAAGCAAAATGCTGTTGGTGATGTAGGAGCCCCATAATCTCATGGTTCTGGGTGATGGTGCCTCATGAGGATAATGATGATTTGGAATGACTCTGAACATGGGTCGTTTCAGGAGTCTAGTCAATCTGTTTTGTTTGTGATCCACTGTGTTTAATTGTTTCATTATAAGGCTATGTGGGGAGTGTGTGGACAACAGTGGCTTTACCACTGAGGAAAAGTGACTCCTCTCCCTTGGCAACCATTTCTCACAGCTGTTCAGGGGAGGAGGGGAAGGTTTCATGAGCCCCTCTCCCGTCTGTGGTGGAGAATGTTGATGGCCCAGTCTTGTTCCGGTTTTGTGCTGCTAACCACAGGCTATGATGTCACCATTGCAATGTCCTTTAGACAGTCTCACAGCACTCCTTGTCATCCTTCAGTTCTTATAGTCTTGTTGCTCCCTCCTGGGTCATGGTTCCTGGACTCTGGAGGGGGCAATATTAGCATCTCACTTAGGGATGAGCAGTCACTCATTCTCAGCTCTTTAACCTGTGATGAGTCTCTGCATTAACTGCCTCCCACTACAATAAGAAGCTTCTCTGACCAAGGCAGAGAGTAGAACAGATCTATAGACATTAAGCATAAATACTTAGAAGTCATTTTGACAACATGTCCATGTAACACAACAGCCTTAGTAGGTTCCCCTTAGAGTTTGTGACGTTTCCCAGTCAAGGGCTTTAGACTGAGTTTACAGCACCAGGCATGAATTCTGTCAAATGGGATAGTCCTCAAACCCAGTTGGAAAGCAATTGGTTAGCCCATTACAGTCATGCCACTGTTACCACGTAGCCATATCTTACCTGGAAGATTAATGCTGCAGCCTACAGGGCCAATAGCTGGGTAAGTCCTTTGATGACTTTTCTCCTCCAGCAGTCTGCACAGCACCATCTGATTCTATGAAAGCCAGGCATCAGGGAAGATGATTCAGCTCAGTTCCAATTTGATTCTCTTTGTCCTGCAATAATCATGTATTATGCCTTTAACAGTGGGATCTTAACCATCTATTTTTGTTGGCCAGTTAGGATAACAGCATTAGCTCATATTGTTTGGGGTGCCTCAGGACATCCCAGGCCAACAACTCAGAGAAAGGTATCTCATATCTGGCACTGAGACTTTTTTGTTTTGTTTCGTTTAATGTATGTGAGAGTTTTGCCTGCCTCGGTGTCTTTGCACCACATATGTGCTTTGCCCAAGTAGGCCAGAAGGCAGTGCTGGATTCCCTGCAACTGGTATGAAGGCACTGGGAATTCCTAGATCCTTTGGAAGATCATCCACTTCTCTTAATTGCTGAGGTATTGTTCCAATCCCAGGGACTCTGATTTTAGTTGTCTATGGCAGCAGTGAGTAGCAGTACCTGCCTAATTAGCTTACAGAGAAGTAGGTTTCATAGAGTTCTCCCACGCATTCTTACTTCTGGTTAATCATCCTCTCTATCTCCTGCCCCCCTTTACCTAAACCTCTCGACCCCCAGTACCCCTCCCTGCGTTTTTATGTGAAAGCACATGTACATCTACCCCTGCCCTCTTAGGGTCTTACCCCCTGTCATCTCCTTTGACCCGGATTCACTCTCGTTTTGGGGTCTCTACAGACAGTCACTTGAACTAAAACACACCAATCTAAAAATTGAAAACTAGGATACACATATAAAAGAGAACATGTGGTGTTTGTCTGGCTTGGGTACCCTTTTATATGTGTATTTTTTTCTCTAGCTCTACTCATTTTCTTGAAATTTTAATATTTCTTTATGGTTGAATAAACTTCCATCGTGGTTATATTTCACATTTTTAAACATTTGATTTTGTTTTTTACTTACTCACTGTATATCCCACTCACTGCTCCCCTCCTGGTCACTACCCACAGTCCTTACCCCATCCCCCATCCCCTTCTCTTCTGAGCAGGTGGGGGTATCCCCTCACCCTGGCACTTCAAGTCTCTGCCAGACTAGGCACTTCCTCTCCCACTGAAGCCAGATAAAGCAGACCAGCTAGAAGAGCATATCCCATGCACAGACAACAGCTTTCGGGATAGCTCCCATTCCAGTGGTTCAGGACCCACATGAAAGTCAAACTGCGCATCTGCTACATATGTGCAGGGAGGCCTAGGTCCAGCCCATAGATGTTCTTTGGTTGGTGGTTCAGACTCTGAGAGCCCCAAGGGTCCAGGTTAGTCGACTCTGTGGTCTTCCTGTGGAGTCCCTATCCCTTCATACATTCACATTTTTATTATCCATTCACTAGTTGATGGACATTCAGGCTGATTCCATTTTTTCTACAACTTATGAACAGAGCAGCATTGAACATGGACGCAAATGTCTCTGTAATGGGATTTATGCTCAGGAGTATCTCATGGGACTCAGGTGGGTCCCATGTCAGTTCTATTTTAGCTATGTGAGGATCCTCCACACTGATTCCCACTGAGGTTGCACCAGTCAGCACTCCTATCGACAGAGGAGAGTTCCTTTCTCCCAGTGTCTTTGCCAGCATTGGCTGTCATTTGTTTTCTTGATGATGGCTGTTCTGACATAGGTGAGACAGAATCTCAAAGTCATGATAACTTGTATTTCCTTGATGGCTAAGGATGTCGGACTTTTTTTTTTTTTTTTTTTTTTTGGTGGTGGTTGTTTGTTGCTTTTGTTTTGTTTGTTTTGAGACAAGGTTTCTCTGTGTAGCCCTGCTTGTCCTGGAACTCCCTCTGTAGATCAGGCTGGCCTCAAACTCATAGATCCACTTGCCTCTGCCTCCCAAGTGCTGGGATTAAAGGTGTGCGCCACCACCACTGCCCAGCTTGAACACTTTAAAACTGTTAATTGGCCATTAGTGTTTCTTCTTCTGAGAACTCTTTCCTCAGCTCCTTATCCTGTTTTATATTTTAGGAAACAAGTTGTTTGTTTTCCCCATGCTTAGTTTTTGGGTTTCTAAATATCCCTGTATAAAATAAAATGCCCGCCTTTCTGATGAGACTTGTTTTCATGCAATCGTCACCATGGAGACCCAACATAGATGCTAGTCTGCTGCCCATCACTGCTAGCAGTCTGTCTTCCTTTGTCACTCACCTGCTACTTTCTACACTAGTTTGGGTCACAAAGATAATAAAATAAAAATAAATTTTATTTCTTAAAAATTTTACTTTGATTTATCATGGAGATGATAAAACCTCAGCGTGGGAAGACTAGGTTGTTTTATAACCTTGAATACTGGGCTTGGGCACTGATGTGATTCATCATGTTTGTGGCTCCAGAGCCCTTCTGCTTTTTGTAAACCTCAGATATCAATTGAGGATTATGGTCTGCTGCAGGCCGGCTCTGGGGGGATTGACAAAGGGGCATTTTCAACACTTGCTTCTGTGAGTCTGGAACATTTGGTAAAAATGCGTTCATTACCTTATAGTAGCACCTCATAAAGTTGCCCTAGAATCCAGATCTGGCCTCTGAGAAGTTTTAGTGAAAATGGTTTCTGCAAGTGAGCTGAGGTTATTAACCAGACCACCATTTGGCCTTGATCTGGTTTGGTCTGTAAGGGAGCCAGATCCTGCACAGTGGGGTCCCTTCCTCCCATGGATGACCTGGCATTGGCAATGATTCCTGAGTGAGTCTCGACATTTCCAGCACCCCTTGCCTACACAGGAACCCTCTCCATTATATGGAAGGAGGCTCTGCACTTCTTCGAAGCCAGTCATTCACAGCTAGACAAAGCATGTGGGCCCAGCTACAAACACTACTTCATCTTTGGCACACCACTTCCACAAGAGAGCCTTGCCAGGTATTAGTCATTGTTCTGATCTAAATGAGCTCAGGGGTGACTTTGCACCTAAATTTATACTGACTGGATCAATGACTACTCAGGTTCTAGACAAGGGGCTGACTCTTCTCCATGGTCCAGGATACCATTCTTAGCAGTGATGTGGAGAGATGCAACCATCTCTGCTTTACAGACGAGGGCAGCAGGGGCAGAATTTATTGAGGACCAAACACAGCTCCTTGTAGGTGGCAGAGGCCTAGTTACAGGGGATGTTGTGGCTTCTAGCATTCACACCACATGTTAGAAGTGTCACCTGTTTGCCTCTAGATGGGGTACTGATGAGTTTGCATGGAATAAGGGTAAGAAAGCTTCCAAGGATAGAAACCAGGGGTCCCAAATCCTAGGATCATCCCTTGGCCTTATAGACAAGGGGTAAAGTATGTGGTGGTTTGAAAGAGAATGCCACCCTCCCCCTTCCCCAAAGGCTCATATATTTACATGCTTAGTCCAGCTGCTGAATTGTTTGGAAGAATTAGGAGGTGTGGCCTTGTTGGAGGAGGTGTGTCATTGGGGGTGGGCTTTGAGGTTTCAAAACCCCATGCCAGGCCCGGAGTCTGTCTCTATCTCTGTCTCCCTCTCCCCTTGCACCCCCTCCCTGCTTGCAGATCAGAGAGTAGCTCTTAGCTACTTCTCTAGCACCATGCCTGCCTGCCTCCATGCTCCCCACCACAATGATAACAGACTCACCCTCTGAAAGTGTAAGCAAGGCCACAATTACATGCTTCCTTTCATAAGAGTTACCTTGGTCATGGTATCTTTTTATAGCAGCAAAATCTTAATTGAAACAAGGTGGAAACAGGATGCAGGCAGACAAACACCTGTCCTGGGATCTCCTATGTCTCTATAGGCTGACCCCTGGTGCCCCTGTGCTGGGAACTCTAGCAGTCACTGAGCAGAAGAGAGGCAGGGTACTCAGAGCAAGAAGAAAGGGAGATAGAGAGAGCTGACCTGAGGCTCAGGCATAGACAACACACAGAGTACTCAGCGGCAGGGCCATGCCCCTCTGTTTAAGACAGCTTTCTTCTCTGAGGTTAAATGCTGGGGCTTTGGTTTGTTAAATAAAAAGAAGAATTCAGAATCAATTTTGACTGAAGGTTGGGATGTCACAGGCTGTTTTAATCTTAACCCAAGCTTTCTTTTCAAAATTTTATTAGTTTTTAAACAAACTTTTAAATCTTAGTTTTAGATTTATTTGATTTTATGTGTATAAGTATTTTGCCTTCATGTATGTCTGTGCACCACGTGTGTGCCCGGCGTACAAAGAAGTTAGAAGAGGACATCAGATCACCTGGAATTAGAATTACAGATGGCTGTGAGCTGCCTTGAGGGTGCTGGGAATCGAACCTGAGTCCTCTGCAATAATAACAGCTCTTTTGGCCACAGAACCATCCTTGCAGTCCTTGGAGGCAGGAGTTCTGAAGGCAATGAAAAAGAAACCGAGCTGTATATGATGTCAGCCCCCTCTAAGAGAGGTTTCAGCAGAGAACCAGGAGGGACCCCATTTAGGCCAAATTTCTAGCTCTTCCAAGACTACTGGATCATTGCACTGGTTCTAGATTAGATGACAGATCCCAGTGACAAGAAAGTCTAAGAACAGTGTGGGATGTATTACCATTCAGGGTAAGCTGTTGCTGCTATATCTCCTATTATTTAAGAAGGAGGCGAATGACTGAAAACCAGGGTGGGGTCTGTGGGGTAACACTGTAATATCGTATCTATCGAGAGAAGGAGAGACGACATACCGGTTAAACGCGCTACTGCAGCAAGCTGAAGATACTATTCAGTGCAGCCTCATTTTCCCCTGCCTGGAGGAAACACAACCAAATGAGCCCAAAGATGAATAATACGCAATTTAAGCCGAGAAGGAGACAGATTGAGTCTAAGCAGGAATGAAAAGAAATTAGATAAGAAAAGAATTTTGTGTAAGTAAACGTACTCTAATGGAATTTAAAAGTTTGTTCAAAACAGATTCTTCCCACATGGAAATCAAATTAGGGATATACAAGACATATTCGAAAAGCTTTCTCCAAATGCAGAGGAGCAAAAAGAGGATCTGGTTCTATTTTTTTAAATCAGCTATTAGGAAAAATTTGTTTAAATGAGATGACTTTGAAAGAATACATTCTATTAATTTCCTTCTTATTTCAAATGAATATGTATTCACTGCCGAAATATAGAGAAGACAAATTTTACTTCTCACTAACATATTTTCTATCCATGTAGTCTTTCTACATGCATAAACTAGTTTGATTATACTATCTTCATATAGAACACACACACACACACACACACACATATACACACACTGCATAGATTGCATAGAATACACTCAGATGTACAGATATACAAATGTACATTTATTGGTATGTGTATATATGCATGTATATATACACATATATGTATACATTTTTTCTTTTGAAATAAAGAGCAGCATAAAATAAAGCTGAGAGTGGCAGCTTTTAAGTAACTGGAGAAAACCACCTGACTGTATGACAGAAGATACATCTCAGATCCTTATCCTTCCAGTGCTGCCTAGGTCTAGGGCAGTTCACACAGAGGCTTCGACCTTGATCTGTCAGGGAGGATGTGGTTCTATTTCTTGACCTTCAGATTCCACTGTGAACGCTGAGTCTAAAAAGATGGTTAAGAGTCTGCCTTGCCAAGTTTCATAAAGGCTATTTTTTTTTTCCTTCAATAGCAAAGACAGAAAAGAAGACTTGGAAGCTGGGGCTGCTTGGGTGAAGAGTGGGGAGATACAGGCAGAGTTCTGGAATCTGGAGAAAACGCAGCAGCCGTCAGGACTCCCCTCCCCCACAGGCAGCACCAGACCAAGCCATTCATTCATCTTTATTCCGATGTGAAGATTGACACATGTGTAGATTCACAACTTAAACAGACTCCTGTGCTGACTGAAGGTCCTTCTATGTGGGCTGGGGTGTGGCTCAGGAACCAGTTCAAGTGTCATATGTGTAGATTCTGAGTGTGCTGGTTAGAATTTACAGATTTCTATCTGATTTCCACAGCCTCCTTCCTTCGATCTACGAAAGCGTGTTCTCCCTCAGTGGCCCTCGGATGTCCTGTCATGCTAAAGTAAAAGGAGGGAGGGAGTTTAATCTACTGTGCTCCTGCCTCCCCCCTCAGTGCCAACACCTTACAGCTCCACCCAGTTCATTTAAAGTGCATGCAAGGCTTGCACATATGAAGGGAGGAATGTCTGAGACACAGTCTTTCCTGTGTGTCCCAGGTTGGTCTGGATATTGCTCAGCAGCTCAGCCAGGCTTCAAATTCCCAGTGTAGCCCAAACTCCAAACTCAGTCCTTATGCCTCTGCCTGTTGGTTCATGGAGTTACGGCACATATGTTTCAGTTCCTGACCGTACTGATCTTTGGAGAATTATTTTAAAAAGTTTCTCTCTGTGTGTCTCTGAGTCTCTGTCTCTGTTTCTGTCTCTGTCTCTCTGTCTCTCTTTCTGTCTCTCTGTGTCTGTCTGTCTGTCTGTCTCCCTTCCTCCCTCTCCCTGTCCTCTCTCTCTCCCCTTTCCCTCCCCCCTCTCTCATTACTCTGCTTACTGCAACCTGGCCTTTGCAGCTATCATCAGAGAATTGCCCTGGCAAGAGCCATTCACACTCCATTTTGTAGTGACTGCTCAGGATACTTGAAGGCTCTTAGTCAAGAAGCTCTGGGGGACTTTTGGGGGCCTTTGACAAAGTTTTCTATCTTGTGACACTTCTGTGATGAAGATAACCAATGTGCTTCACTGGTTTTTCTCTTATCGGATTTCTTGTCAATCTCCTTTGTTTCTGATCTTTCCCCCTCATTCTGCTCTTAGGTTTTGGTGTCCTTAAGAGAACTCAAGATTCCTCAGTCAACACATTTTCCCTCACATCAACCAGACAAACTTCAGAATCATTCTGCGGTGGTCTTCCCTTATCTGTGTTTAGCCACAGCCTACAAGAAGGTTAGCATTATCTGATAAGATGGGATCGAGAAAGGGGGATGAAAAGAAACAGCCTTCATATTTATACATCCTGTTTAGGATAATTATTATACTTTGTTATTAGTTATCAACTTCTCACTGTGCTTAATTTATAAATGGGTAGATGAGGAAGGATATGAGGTGTACAGGAGTTGATGCTAGCTGTGGTCTTAGTGGCCCTCAGGTCTGTGGATATTGGTGATACTGTGTTTGCTACTGATTGTCATTCATTTGTTTAGCAAGTATTTATTGAAATCAAAACAAATAAGGGGACAGACAAACAAATCCAAATGCTGGATAATTGAAGGTACCGACAGATAAATTAAGGCTGTGAGAGAAACGACAGGCAGGACTTCAGCAGAGGGATCTTGTCACTGAGAGTGAAGAAACTAGATGGCTCATAAATACTCTACATCAAAGTCTTGTGTGTCAATACACTTAAGATCATATCAGAAAGGAAATGATTTCCCTAATCAAGTGTACCACAGCTGGATGGGGTAGCACACACCTGTAATCCCTTTACTTGGTAGTTTGAGCAAAGAGACTTTTGAGTTCAAAGCCAGCCTGAGCTATAAAACTCAGAGTTTAGAGTAGGCTGCTACAAAAGAATACATATATAAACACACACACACACACACACACACACACACACACACACACATGCTCACGCATGCACACAAAGTAGTAAGTTTGACTGTGCTAATTAAGATTATTAAATTATAAATTCTCAATTATTGAGAAAGGACACAAAGAGAGAAATATTCTAGTTCGCTAATTTATGTTTTTAGTGGATAGGAGAATGAGGGTAAGATGTGATCCGAGGAACAAGTGCAGTGACTAATCAGAGAGAGATGCCAGAGTCCCTTGGCTCAGATACAGACCTTTAACGCAACCTTCCTGCTAGCTCTCTAGACTGGGGTCTATAAACTATTGTCATTTGGCCAAATCCAGCCACTGTCAAATTTTCAAAATAGTTTGCTGGCACATGGCTTTAGCATCCTCTGAGGATGTCTCTATGGAAGTTTTAGAACTGATGAGTTGCATAGAGACCATCTGGCTCATTAAAGTTAAATATTTATGAAGTGTATTCTTACAGACAAAATATTCTAGCTCCTGGGCTCTTATCTCTTCCCTCTTCTAAGTCCAGTTTCTACAGTATGTTATATCTAGAGAATTTATCTTTATTCTTTGGAAGTCTGAGCTGGAGGATTTTGAGTTCAAGGTCAGCCTATAATACTCAGAATTTAGCCTGGGCTGCTTCAAAGTAAAAAACATATGTATATAAACACACACACACACACCCACACACACACACATTCCTAAGAAGAGAGCAGTGACTAGCTGTGAGCAGATATAGTGGTCATTGAGCAGCATAAACTCAGATCTCATGTAAACTTCTTTTTTTTTTTTTTTTTTTGGTTTTTCGAGACAGGGTTTTTCTGTGTAGCCCTGGCTGTCCTGGAACTCACTCTGTAGACCAGGCTGGCCTAGAACTCAGAATTCTGCCTGCCTCTGCCTCCCGAGTGCTGGGATTAAAGGCGTGCGCCACCACTGCCCAGCTCACGTAAACCTCTCTGCAAGCTTCATGGTGTTAGCTTCTGCAGCATTAGCTGGATTTGGCACATTTAGGTTTTCATGGTGATGATCTTGGTGATACTTTAGCGACACCTTGGTTTGACTGCCCTCAGCTTTCCTGAGTCATTTCCCACGCATTCGTCTAACTTTGTCCTTCTTATATTTGTGGGCTCAAGAATCAGGATGCTACTCAGCTGGGACTTGTGTTTGTGTTTCTTCCTTTGTTTCCTTAAGGCAACTCGATTATCTCTGTTCGGAGGGAGTTTCCATCTCTGAAAGGAGTGAAGAATCAAGTTAAACAGCACAGAACACATTGCAGCCCCTCCTGGTGAAATCTGAAGGTTTGAATGCATGGGTACTGACCATTGAAAATGGATCAAAGAAGCACGTGAATTGATGTGAGAAAGCAACTTGGAATATGACATCATTTCAAAAACATGTCTTCTTTTCTAGGCTTTCTGTTGCAAACTACGGGATTCACTTTAGTGCATTCAACAGATGTCGACATATATGTGTGGGCTGGGCTGGTCTAGACACTGAAACATAAAGGTTTGGTGATGTGTAGCTAGGAAGGGTATGGTATCCTTGCATTTGGGAGGTTATTCAAGCACAGTGCACCCATGTTACTGTGATGTGTTGGCATTTATGATGCAGAATTTAAGCACATCCTTCCCCCCCCCCCGCTGCTACCCAAGAGTTCAAATATACTTCCCTAGAGAGTAAACTTGCCTGTGTGCAGCCATTTGTCATACTACTCTTTGCTCCAAGACCTACTATGTGCATGTCTGTCTACTGTCATGCCTGTTAACTGGAGACGTATACCAACAGACATGGTAAGTTTTTGTTTTTGTTTTTTAGGTTCTGTATCAGTGGTACTCAATCTTCCTAATGTTGTGACCCTTTGATGTAGTTCCTTATATTGTGGTGACCCCCAACCATAAAATTATTTTCTTTGCTACTTCACAACTGTAATTTTGCTACTGTAAATTTGCATCATACTGTACACATCTGGGTTTTCTGATGGTCTTAGGTGATCCGTGTGAAAGGGCTGTTTAATCCTTAATGGGGTCAGGACACACCGGTTGAGAATGTCTGCTCTATATTTTGAGAAGTCGAACTGGGCAGGAGAGGGAACGGCTTCTGAGAGAGCCAGGTCATGGCATTTTCTATGACGTCATTTTCTATGACGTCAAAGGGAATGTGGTAGTATGCCTAAGGGAGAAAGACTGAGCATCATCCCATTAGCGATCCAGACAGAAGAGGGAGAAAGATACGGGAAATTAAATCAGAAAAGTGATCTGCCTGGACCAGGACTGAAATGGGTGGTTATTAGCAATGGAATCGTAGGAACAAAACCACATACTTGAGGGCAAGCGATTATCCAGATATTCCAGATGGAAAAATATTTGACTCTGCAAAAGTGAGATGTTTTAACTGGGGCAAAGGATGGTAAGATCTAGGGTTACTCTGAACGTGACTGGTGAACCATCATCAGTCTGCAGGTTGCTACTAGGGAGCACTCAGATGGAGAATAAAGTCCTAGGGAGCACTCAGGTGGAGAATAAACATTCACAAGCATTCACCCAGACTTAATATCTCCATGACATCTGAGTATGTGATTTTGTCTATGATGAATCAGTAATTGGGCTGGGATTGGCAATTTAAAAATACTGGGCCTTTGCCACAGAGAATTGAAGAAACGCTGCTGCTCATAAAGTACATATTATTTGTGAGCTCTGGAAAAACGTTGCCTGCAGTGCAACTGACAGCTAAAAATCTATATTATGTAAAGCTATGTAAATTTGCATGGGAAAATGGGAAAAAACAGCAAGGAATAAACTGTGTTTCAGAGACAGGGAATCCGAAAGGTCTTTAAGTCTGGTGACATTTGTGCCCTTGAGTGGTCAGAGCCCTGTGTCCACTCTCCAAATTTACCAACATTGAGAAAACTTGTAACATTTATTGATAATGCCGACGTGGGGAAGCTCTCATGCATTGCTAGTGGCACTATGAGTTGTTATAAGTGCTTTGAGGAGGCGATTTGGCAGCATCTATTAAAATAAGAAACAAGCTGATGATCCACTTTGACTCAGCAGTTTTCTTCTTGGGAATCTATCCCATCAGACTGAAAACGCCTTGCAGCAGTGGCCCCTCGGAGGCGGTTACTGCAGCCCCCTTTGTGGTTGCAAAGGAACAAAGTGAGTGCTGGCAAAGGGGAGGCAGCTGAATAAATTGTGGTCCCCTTGCCCGAGGGAACTTTATGTAGCTATTACAAAGGATGAATTAGAGTTGCATCAATTACTACAGCAGGGTTTTTATGAGATATTGAGAGAGAAACGCAAGACACAGAAAATGTTAACTACAATCTCACTTTTGTAAAATGATAAATGAAAAAATTCTGGTTTCGTACATTTTTTTTGTATTTGTGTGTATCTTGAAATACTATTATGAACATGGATAAAAATAAAGAGACGCATGCTACTTCCTTAGCATAGCTTATGGCAAAGGCGTAGTGAAGGTGTGGATGGTAAAGGGATGGGGAGAGGCAAGGAAAAGCTTGCATGTTGAAGTTATTATGCACAATGGGACTTGATTCCTGTAAGTGTCCATTCCATACACAGAGAAAAGTAAGTCTACACAAAATACAAAAGCATATATACAAATATGAAGGCATATATAATTAGCACATGGATACCCCAAAATACTCAGCACCTTATATAAAAGGTACAAAAGGTGTTAGCCTCATACCTACCAACTTGCAGAGATGGCCACGATAAAATGACATAAGTCAATCAGAAAACCAATTAGGAAATCAATAAGTAAAGGTTAATATCCTGGTAGAAAAAAATGTTCAAAGGCCATACATCATAGTTCAATAGAAGTTCAGGGGAAGTCCCCAGTAGCCACAAGCAGAGCGTTCAGCTTCGTTACCACCCAAAGCCACACAAGCAGAAACATGGAGGTGATTGTAGATTATCCATCCCTGCAATATGAAGGTTAGTAACTGTGGGGGAAGAAAACATTTTTAAGTATACCTTCAAAGAAAATTAAAATAAAAACCAAAGTTCTGGGGGAAGGCATTCAAACATGCTTTATCCCTACGTGTGTACTGCGTGTTGACTGAAGCTCGTTTGGAAATGTTGGTTGTGTTCTGGCTGTCAGTATATGGGTAGAAGGAGCCTTGCTCCTGTGAGAAAGGGCAGAGACTGTCACCCTCAGCATCATTTCCAGGGTCAAGACACTGGGAGCTGCTTCCATTTTCAAGAGAAAGTAATTAAAGGAAAGCCTGAACTACTGCATGCACAGTATTGTGGGAGCCTGTGCACAGCGAATTCTCCTGGAAAGAAGCAGAAACAGCATTTGGAAACTGTTGATGCTCGTTGACAAAGATGCTATGTGCTCATAGGTGGAAAACCTGGACACGGATGTCCAAAGCAGCCTTGGAGCACAAGACAGGAATATGGTTAACAATCTCATTTTTAAAAACCCTTATGCTTCTCTATAGTCCTTATGGTTTAAATACTGAACAATGGTTTGTTCAGTTAGATTAGAATGAAAAAAAAAAAGACATTATAGAAATGTTAAAAGGCTGTAAAGATTAGCATCTCCAGGAAGTCCAGTGAGAGGAGTCTCAGGTTCCCTTCATGAGGGTGGTGGCCACCAGGCTGTGTCACCCTGTCAGCGTCAGTCTGGCGGATGAACTCTAACCTTTTGCTTTCAAAGCAGGAGAAATAATCAAAGGCGGGTCATTAGTTAATTGCTTTGAGGTTATTTCCGAAGTCCCTAGTGGGCACTTGCAAATGATTAGTAATATCATTATTACTTATACAACAGTGGGCCAGTCATTCTTGCTTCCTCAGCACTGATTCAGGGTTTTATGGACAAATGGTTCTCAACCTGGGGGTCTCTAACCTCAGGAGGTACAAAGTGGTCGTAAGCACTCCGAACTACATCATGCACATAAAAGGTGTCAGGGAATTCTCAGTTAGCCTCACAGTGCTGCACTGGCCACAAAAGATGTTAGGACCCCTCTCCTCATGTTATCGACAATGCTCACATGATCTGTAATTAGAATCCTTTTTGACAAATAAACATATCAAGAAAATTAATCTATTACTGAAAACTGTATACATTCAGGTTTTAAAAAGTCAAACATGGCCTTACTTTGCTGGCTCTAAATTATTCTTGTAATTGTACTTACAATTCAGTTTTGACCCACCTACTGAAAATATTTAATCCTCTTTAACGATTAAAAACTCCGTATAGTATCTCGGATGCTGTTTAAAGAGCGATCGCTCCTAATTTAACAGCCATTCTCCAGCTTCCAAAGGAGAGAGACATCTGTTGCTGAGGGAAAGCGCCGCCGCTACAGGGCTCTGTGTGACTTGCTTTCTTCATTTCCTCTCTCCTTAGTTGGGGAGATTTCCAAGTAGTGTGTGCCTGTAGATAGTGAGAAGTGCTCAGAGGCACAGTGCAAACCAAGAAGGGAAGGTGGGGTGGGGACCCTGATTTATCATCCTCTCCTGTAACTTTCCACTCTGGGAGGCTGTTGCCACAATCCACCTTTTATTGGTGTAGGGAGTGGAGACTTGTTTAACGTCACACATTCAGAGGCAAAGCCGGAATCAGAACTTTGGGGAGTCCTATCTGTACCCTGGTTTTAATCCATCCTTAACATCATTGCATTCCTATCTCTGAAGAAAGGAAAAGTCAGCCGGAAGGTCTTCGGAGACTTCTTTAATAAAACGACTAATCCTGGCAACTGGCCCGGAGAGGAGATGGGAAGCCCATTTAGTTTTACCTCCATGACTGATGCATATCTGAAATGGAGTTTCTTTTAAGATTCCTATATTTTTATTGTAAAGTCTTCAGAACTTACTACACAAACTTGCTGTGCATTCTGGCCAGTATTGGAATCAAGGGTATTGCATTTTAGAGAAAGGGCTTTGTTTTAGTCAATTTAACCCAAGTTATAATAATTCTTTCTCTACTCAGCCGATTGTTAAAAGAAAATTACTCATGCACTGGATTTGAAGGTGCTAGTACAACAAAAGTGTGTGTGCATGCTTGTATGTGCACGTGTACTTGTGCATGTTTTTCTGAAGCTGTGTGAACGTGTTAGGATGCCCCAGTGATAGAAAACTAGAGTGATCTTAGGAGACATGATCTTGCAAAACCAAAGACTTCTTCCCAGGAAGCACAGGTATAAATCTCAAGCAAAAGTTTTCAACAAGTAAGAAAAAAGTCAGTTAAGAAGATAAAATACAATGAAGGGATGCATGTGTTCACATGTGTGAGCAGGTATGTATATGTGATTGTATATTCATGTGTATAAGTGTGTGACTACAAACACATGTGTGTCTGTGTGGCTGGGAGCATGGATGTGTGTGTATTCATATGTTAGATGCATACACATATGTGAGAATGTGTGTGGGAATGTATGTATGGGGTATGTGTGCACTAGTTTGTATATGTCTGTGTATATGCACATATGTATATATACATATGCATTACCCTTCATGTAAGCTTGTGCATGTGTATAGATATATCTATGTTTCTGTAGTTTAATGTTTCTGCATATGTCGGTGTGGGTGCCTATGTGTGCAGATGTGTATGAACGGATCACACAGACATACATGTGAGTCTATTCATGTGTATATGAATGTTTGTGTGTGTGAATATATGCATAGATGTGCTTATTTGTGTCTATTAATGTGTACAAGTGTGTTTTTTGCTTGCGTGTATATATCTTTGTTTGCATTTATGTGTATATGTGCACATGCTCACATCTATTAGTGTGTAAATGCTTGCTCCTTTCAATTTGTACGTGTGTGCATATGTTTCTGTGTCTGTATATGTGTGCATGCTTATATATGCCTGAATCTTATGGTATGTGCATACATGTGTGTGTGTGCTCATATATACCCATGTTTGTGTGTGTGTGTGCTTGCATGCATGCATTCAAATGTATATGTATGTATATTTGTAGGTGTGTGCATATCTAGGGTGAGGAGGACAAACAGAGAGGGCTTCATTTGTTGATTCCCCTGCCTTCATTTAGGCTATCACAGTATAGCGATAGAATGTGACTGAAGATACTGCATTCTGAAGTGAAGTCACCCAAAGGCCTCATCAGCTCAGCATGACTTCCCCTCCATGAGTACCAGAGCCTCTGGCCTACCTCCTGACGGGCACATCAACTGTTCAACTTGGCTTCAGACTTTTGTGCTCTCCCATCAACATTCCCGGAGTTATATGCTCGATGGTACAATAGTGCACCCTTATGGGTAGAACTGTTTTCTGATTGGCATTAAGGTCTGCTTGACAGGAAGACCATGACTGGTCCTATAATACAAAAGCTTGTGCGTTGAGGGGGGTGGGTGTCATAAGGCCCTAGCCGAGAAGCCAATGTTATTGTTTTGTTAAAAGGATATTATACTAATTAGCTTCTCTGTTTCTGTGATGAACACTGAACATAGAGGAGGAAAGGTTTTTTCTGCTTTAATTTCCACATTACAGTCCATTATTGAAGGAAGTCAAGGCAGGATTTCAATAGGAACCAGGGAGGTTTGTTGCCTATTGGCTTGCTTCCCTTGACTGGCTCAGCTACAGTTCTTGTCTAGTCCAGGCTTACTTGCCCATGAGTGGCACTCCCATATCAATCATTAATCAAGAAAATGCCCCACTGAGTTGCCTATGTATAGGCCAAGCTGATGGAGTTAATTCCTAAGTTGAGATTCCTTTTTCCCAGATATGTCTAGGTTTGTGTCCAGTTAACAAAAAATAACTAGCACAGAAGAGAAGTAAGTGAATCGTATCTTCTGTTCACAAACCAAATGGGTATGTTAGTCAGATGGCATTTCAGATAATTCCCTGGAATGTTATGGAATAAAAGCTGAAATACGAAGTAGTTGTCAGATCCCTCTGTCTCTGGGAAGGATGATGTGGGAAAGAACAAAATTGACCATCTCCTCCAGAAAAAGATGAGAGACATGATGTAAAGAAGAAAGTAGGCAAAACCAGACAGTGGCAGGAAGCTGCTGTGGTCAATGACATCACAGGGAGATCTGACAGGACAGCACAGCAGCTGCCTGCCAAGCTAAGAAGAATTCAACCAGCCCAGATGAAGCACCTGCAGGGATGCTCTGTGGGCATTTAGAAGTGACAAGACAAGGACTTGGCCCCTGTGATGCTGACAATAAGTAAGGATGCTAAGGTCATCTGGGCAAAACAGACTCTAAAGCATGCTATATAAATGTTATATTATATGTAAAACCTAATTATTATATATAAAGTATGCAATACATAATATATAATATAAAACATACCCAATATTATAGACATGTAATGTAAGAAACACATACATACCTATGTTTGTATATAATTTTAAAGTAGTATTAACTATCTTCTTGGTAGCCTAAACTCAGTGCCCTGCCAACTTGGAAATGATGTATTCATCCCTAGTCCCCCATGAGAGACAGGGACACTGTGTGACATTCTACAAAGCAGGTGGTGTGATTACCCAACAGTAGCATACAGGGCAGACCACACTTCTTTCTCACAGTAAGGTTGTGACATAGGTCACTTATGGTGACACAGATAACAAAACCTTAGTTATTTCTACCCCTGGAAACTTAAGACACAGTTTGTGCTGAGCCATAGCTTCCGTGGGGCCTAGTCTTCTGCTTGGGGTGCAGCTCTGCAAAGCCAGGAAGCTTTACAGAGATCTTGCACAGAGCTTTGCACTCCCCCATGCTGCCTTTCAGAACGCAGTCTCAGGGGCAGATTCTCTTCATTACCCACATGGACAAAGATGGTTTGGCTTTGTGCCAGAGTTCTTGACTCTTTAGCTCTTGTTCCCCAAATCATCGATCTTATGCAGTGACACTGATGAGGGCAATTAACTGTCCCCCTGTCCTTAAACTCTCCAGTTTGTCAAAACAACAAACACAGCTCAATGCACAGGGGGTTTCTCTCTTAATGTCTGGTGGCTTGTGGGGCTTTCACATCACTGACGTGGGTCTTTCGGCACCAAGCAAATGCATAGATCCACTCCCAAGATTCTGTTTGTCTTCCAGTGTCAATATTAGTATAGGGAGGGTGATCAGTGGGAATGTGGCTGCTCAGATCAGCCATTGGAACCAAGAGAATCAAAGACCATGTCAATACTGTTTTGGCTGAGTTTGAACCCAACAAGTGAGTCAATTCAGACTAAAAGGTTGATCCCATTGGCCATGGAAACCCAGCAGAAAAAGAATTTCATAAGCATGTCACCAGTGAGTACACCATGTGGCTTTGGAGCAGTGCTTCTCAACCTTCCTAATGCTACAACCCTTTAATACAGTTCCTCATGTTGTGGAGACCACTAACCACAAAATTATTTTCATTGCTACTTCATAACTGTAATTTTGCTACTGTTATGAATCTTAATGTAATATCTGTGTTTTCTGATGGTCTTAGGTGACCCCTGTGAAAGGGTCACTTGACCCTAAGGTGGTCATAACCCACAGGCTGAGAACCACTACCTTAGAGCCAAGCTTCACTCATGAGATAATGTTATTTATGCTGTGAAAACAGCAAAAGTTGCAAATAGCTGAGTTACCTGAAAGGCTTTGTACACTGAGCAGCCCTGGATTTCTGTGTGTCATCCTGAGGAAACAACTCCCAGGGGCAGGCAGCTTGTCCTAGTTACTGCTCTCACTGCTCAAGGACCCTGACAAGAAGCAGCTGGAGGATGGTTTAGCTCAGTTCACAGTTTGAGGGTGCAGTGCATCATGGCTGGGAAGGAACAGTGGCCACATCACATTGGCAGGAAACAGAGAGATGATTCTATTCGTGAATTCTTCCAATGCTCTGCTTGTTTTTGTAGTCCCAGCCTACTGCACAGTGCTGCCCACACGCAGAGTAGGTCTTCTCCCCTCAGTTAAACCTCTCTAGAAATGTGTTCTGCCCAGACACACACACAGTAATTCTAGATCAAGTCAAGTTGGCAATGAGAATTGACAGTCACCCCAGCAAAGCCAACATGATGCCAGATCATTTTTATTTCTCAATAGCCATTCTTCAGTAAATGATGATTTTTTCCTCAGTGTATTATGATTCTCTAAAGCAGTGGTTCTCAACCTGTAGGTCTCAAGTGGGAAGGGGGTCAAGTGGACCTTTCACAGGGATTGAATATTAGATACCCTGCATATCAGATATTTACATTACTATCCACAACAGTAGCAAAATTACAGGTATGAAGTAGCAATAAAAATAATGTTATGATTGGGGATCATCACAATATGAGGAACTGTATTAAAAGGCTGAAGCATTAGGAAAGCTGAGAATCATTACTCTAAAGAACAAGAACTTACAGAACGAATATATGATCATATACATATTTATATATGCAAATATACACACCTATGTATATTATATGTGTGTATATGGCATTTATTAAAGAGGCATATAAGCAGGGGCCCAGCTAGCCCAATAGTGGCTAAGAGTCTGTTAATTCCTCAGACCCCGAGGCTGGATATCTCGTCTGGTGTTTGGTCTGTGTTAGAATCCTGAAGAAGTAGGCTCTAATACCAACCAAAGAATGCCTCAGCAGCAGCAAGCATGAGAGCAAGCAGGAAAGAAAGCACAAGCTCCTGTCTTCCATGTCCACCTATGGGGCTCTATCAAAAAGTATTGCCCAATTTAAGGTAAGTCTTCTCACCTCAAAGGACCCAAACAAGAAAATTCCTCACAAGCATCATCAGATGCTTGGGTTTTTAGTTGATTCCAGCTGACAACAAAGATTATCTATCACACTTGCCAAGTGGCTAATTAACCACCAAAGGCCCTCTGGGTAATGTTTTGCTCGCTTTTAAACACTTCTACAACAATCCTTATCATTTTAAAAATAGTTCTGGAGGCAGTCATGGTGGTGCATGCTATGATCCCAGTATTCAGGAGGCAGAGGCAGGAGGATTGCCATAAGTTCAAGGTCAACCTTGTCTACACAGTAAGACTGTTTCAAAATGTTGAAAAGAAATGTTTGTTTGAGTAAAGAAGCAGAAAAAGATCACTGTACTCTATGCTCGTGGTGTCTGTGCATGTTAACAATACCTGTTCTGTGTAGAAGAACAGACGTTGGGCAGAAACACACAAGCCAGCCTTGCTTTCCTTGGGTGCTCCCCACAACTGGAGAAGCAATATCAGAAGACAACTGATTTGGGGAACAGGTACGTGAGACTGTTTCTGGAGGAGTACAAATGATTCTACCATGTTACAGGCCATCTAGCCAGGACTACTATGTGATATTTACTAGAAAAACCATTTTATTTAGCTTCTGCTAAGAACAGACAAACAAAACCCCAGACACTTTGATGAACACAGCTGTTCAAAAAGACCATGCTCCTTTCAAAGAGGAGAATGGTTTGTTATGGGGAATCAAGTTTCAAAGAGAACAGGTGTCAAGGAATATGTTAAGCAGGGTTAGCCTTGGGTACAACTCCAGGGTCTCTGACCCCTTTAACCTGTGCCAGAGAGAGGAGGCTCACAAACTCCACCATGTCTTCCGAGCCTCCAGATCCTCCCAGGGACTATGAAACTATATCAGTCAGATGTGACCATACCCAAAATCTATCTTCTCTGAGAGCTCCCCAGACCAGGACACACCACTGAATAATCTCCCAGAAGGAATTAGAGCAGTCCTTCTTTCAAGCCATTTGAAGTGAAGCCTTTTGAGTATTCTTCTCTCCCACATGTCTCCTCCCCTTTCTTCATTTTAAAAGGATTGTGTCATGAGCCCTCTTCCTCAGTAATTAGCCCTGTCACTGCTACACAGGGTGGGTATCCTAACTAGAGGATACATCTCTCAGAGAAAACGGGTGATGGACAGTTCTAAAGTAGAACATGGAGACAGTCCTCTTAGGCAATGGCAGTATCTAGCCATGATCCCCAGACTTGTGTTGACACTGCCTATAATGTCTTCCCCAAGATAAGAGACGAGCCATTCAAAGGGAATCCCCTGAACGGGAGCTCTTGTGACCCATCTGAGGCTTCAAAGTGCTCATTGACTGATGGTGAGAGGTTCCTGCCAGATTAAGGCTCCAGTTATTGTTAATTGATGACTCTTAAGAAGGACAAGTCAGTTTTCTTAACTCAACAGCCCAGTTGGTTCCTGAAAGTGCATTCATAGGATCTAATGGTGTGAATTCTGAGCAGCCAAAGCTGAGCTCCCCTGTAGAGTGTGAATGCTCTTAACGAGCTTAATTGGGGAGGGAGCTGATTTTCATCACAGTTTAGTGTTGCATAGGGAAGTTCAAAAGAAATGTCTGTGCCAGTCTACAAAGGGGCACACAGAGACACTGTCAGGTGTCATATTTTCAGAAGAAGGCTGTGTCCTAGTGACATAGTCTGAAGGCAAAGCAAAGAATGTTGCCACTCCCCGTCTCTCAGAAGGCTGCCTTTTTTTCTTTTTAATTTGCTAGTGAAGCATGGGAGTAAAGATGGACCCAGAATCCTTCAGCTAGGTGATGGGAAACCAGGTGCCCGGTTCTTTATGTTCTTTAAGTCCTCTAGGGAACTGCATTCTCTGACCATCACGATGTTCCTTTTCAGTCAGCATACACTTCAAGCCATCATCATCATCTCCTGCTTCCAGCATCATAGGTTGTCTGTGTGGCCAGCTCTTGGATGTCTCTTCACTTGTGGGGACTGGGGACTGTATCCATGGGGCCATGCCAATTACCTACTTTTATTCCAGTTGGAATAAAAAGAATTTGAATGCCTGTTGATTCCAGAGCACTTAAAGTGAGTGTAGACTGGATAGTTCTCTCAGCATCCATGGTTTCTACTACCTCAGGACTGAAATATTTAGAAAGAATAATGCCTGTAATAGATATACATATATATCTATGTATCTAGATATAGACAGATAGATAGATAGATAGATTTCTTAGACAGCATGGTAGATTGGTTTCCATGTAGCATTGCATTATATTAAGTGTGACAGGTAACTCAGAGGCAAGTCATAACATACCTGGTGATGATTTAAATGGCAGGTTGTTTGGGAATACTGACCAATCTTACATCAAGGATTCAAGCATTTGCAGGCCTTGGTACTTGCAGGGGGCCCTAGAACCAGTCCTCTGTGCCTATGGAGGGAAGCAGTAACTAAACATGGCTCATATTAATTTGGTGAAACAAAAATCCAGTGACATGAGGGGTGAGAGTGAACACAGAAGCCACAGCTGCATCTTCATCCACATGCAAAGATGGCACTGGAAACAGACTGTGTGTGTGTGTGTTTGTATGGGTTTGTGTGTGCAAGGATGACACTGGAAGCAGTGTGTGTATGCAAGGATGGCACTGTAAGCAGTGTGTGTTTGTGCAAGGATGGCACTAGAAGCAGTGTGTGTGTGTGTGTGTGTGCAAGGATGGTGCTAGAAGCAGTATGTGTGTGTGTGTGTGTGTTGTGTGCTTTTGCTCATGTCTGCAATATACTTAACTGTGCTTCAGTATAGCCACGCAAGGCATCATGTCAACTTGCCCACAGACGATTTAATTTAACAAACACTGCTTCATCACCTCTGAGGTTGGGAGTTCTGGCCAGGCATACAGAGATAAGGAAAGCCTCTGAGGCGGTGCATTTGAGCAGCTATGATGAATGAGACATGCCAAGAGATAAGGAACGAGCTATGGGATGGGAGAGGAGGAAAGATGAGATTAGGAACAGTGGGGTGTCTATAAACTATAGTTAGTGCAATGGCACTGGTGCACATGGAGGAATCTTTTCTTAGTGTCACAAGACAACCATTAAAGCAAGCAACAACTTACCTTTGTACCCCAGCTTCTCTACCCATACAGTCCTGTGTTTGATTTGGCTTTCTCGAAGGAGCTAATGGCAGCAAACTAAGTAAAGTTACTGTAAGCTAAACATAATTACCCCACCCCACCTCCACCATCACCACCTCACCACCATCAATTGCTTGACATAGGGAAAAAAATGCTAATTCCAGATTCTAGGGATGTCTAGTGCCACAGGCTCTAAATGATCTGATCTTTATTACCTGAGCTGGACTGACATTCCCAATGATTCAAGAAGTTACCACATGGGATGCTAAGAGTGTCTCTTCCTACAAAGTTATACAGATTCCAGATTGGTGTCCCTCTGGTGCAGTGTGGATCAAGAGCACTATGTCCATGCTGGTCATGGTGAGAGCAAGAGGAGCAATGTCATGGTCATGAACACACTATAACTGCATAGACTGGGTGTGGGAAAGAGGTGTCTCTAAGGGAAAATACAAAGTGGTTACAAGAGGAACCGGTGGGTGGGGGATGACAAGCCAGTCAACGGAATCCTCTGTTCCTCTTCTCTTCTCATTCTCCTGGCAGTTTCTCCCATTTAACCCTGAGGCTCTTGGGGAAGGTAGACACATGCAATAAATAAAAAGAAAAGTACTGAGATAAATTCGAATTTCTGATTAACAAACACTTTTTTGGTAACAAGTATGCATCATGGTTGCTTGAAATGTATATCTAGCCAAGTGTATTTTATCTGGCAGCTTTACTTTAGTGACTCGTTGAAGAAACCATCAGAGATACTACAGCATTGAAGGTGTTAATAGCTCGAAATAGTTTCTCTGTGTGGCATTTTAAAAAAAACAGGGCACAAAACTTTACTTTAAAAGGTGGCAATCAGCCACAGTATACATTTGAGGTTGAGAATTTAAAATGCCAAGGACTAAGCCAGGCATGGTAGCATATGCCTGCCTATAATCCCAGTACTTAGCCTTCATAGAGTAGAGGCTGGAGGATTGAGAATTTGAAGGTATGGTGGAACATGCCATTAATCTCAGAAGCTGGGAGGTGGAGGCAGAGACAGAGGTAGGTAGATCTCTGTGAGTTAAAGTCTAACCTGGTCTACACAGCAGGTTGCAGGCCATCCAGAGCTACATTTTAAGACTCTGTTTGAAAACATAAGAAAACAAGCACTCCACTCACCCAGAGCCCAGCATCACTGCAGTGACCCAGAGTACATGAGGCTGGAAGTTTTTAAGGCATGTTGGGAAATGTCAGGACAGTCACTTATAAGTCACAGAGACTTAGAAGAATAAACCGGACCCTCGTGCTAGGGTCAGAAACCCGGAGAAAGGGGACTTGAGAAGTCTTCCCAGCTTTTCTAATCTCACAGAAGCCAGTTTGTTTCATTCTTCTTTCTACCAGATCATTCCTGGCGACAGAACACAACAGCAATACTGATAAAAACTCAGCTGGAATAAGTTTTCCATTGTAAAGTGGACAGGTATAATATTTACCAATGAGCCCCAATGGGTAAAAGATGGTGCAATAGACCTACCTGAGTCTACTGAGACATTTATCCTGTCTATGGTTTTAGCTATTGAGTTTGGACATTATTAAAATTTTTAGTCATGAGAGAT
The DNA here is from genome assembly GCA_019843965.1 of Rhynchomys soricoides. NCBI lineage: Eukaryota > Metazoa > Chordata > Mammalia > Rodentia > Muridae > Rhynchomys > Rhynchomys soricoides. The sequence goes on from JADRCH010000257.1 coordinate 1,484,694, forward strand.
TGCAGGTGTCTGTAGGCTGTGCATGTGAGCATAGACTGGTCTTGAGACAGTCATTTTAGGGTAAAAGTTCTGAGCTTACTTCTGTGTTTAAAAAATTCTCCCTCAATCTCCAAGCTCAAAAACCCACCAATCACAGGGCTTGCCCCAAACTTGGGACCTGAAATTTCACCAATTTCCACTCTGGATTCTCCCCCCCAAGCAATGACATAGAAGCCTGTCTCCTGCTCAGTTCCCTTCTGCTTCCCACCTGAGTAGAGGCAGCCACTCTCCTGTGTCTTTCCCAACAAATCTCTTGGATGAGGTTTGTTGTGTGGTGTGACTTTGTAATATTCCTTTGTTCCCGACTGCAAGGCCACCTTTCTATTCAAGGCTGTAACATTTGTGCTGAGGAAGCCTTTCCCCCTTAGAGCTGAAATACAGACTAGGAGGTGCTGATTCCGGCTCCACTTTTGTGGTCCTTTGCTCACCTCATTCTCTTGGACTGTGTTGACGGTGCGACTAAGGCTGAGCCTTTGGCTTGGATTACATTTATAAGCTTGCTTCCAATTACAAGCACAGACCTCAAACTCTAGTCTGTTCTGAATCACCTACGAAGCTCCAGGAAAACATACATATGTCTGAGCCTTAAGCTCAGTAACCTGAGCAATTTGATGCTGTTGCCTGGATCAGAGCCCAGGTAGGTAAGTATTGAAACTATTTCCCCAGGTCTGTGATGATGAAGCCAGGCTTTTAGAACTGTGTTATGTAGGTATCTCGAGGCTTCTTTCTGAGACAGACCAGTTTCTCTGCTGTAAGATGAGTTCTCCATGTGATTCAGAGGAGCCCATATGCAGCAAGGAGCATTTGGGCTGGCTCACTGACTCCTAGAACCTGTCTTCAGAAGGTGTGAAGCATATCTTCATGGTGGCGAGGTCAGGGGAATCTTCCCGAATCCTATGATATTAAGGAGATGGGTATCCCCCTCACAACCTTCTAACCTTTCTTCAAATGCTTTCTTAGAGATTGACTTCCTTTGGCTGAGAGATAGCACCTCTTGTCACATCACTTATAAGCTCCCTCAGTGATCCCAGCATCCTGGGAACTCTTGGATAGAGGAGGTTTTAAAGGTTTTCACTTCAATATTTTATTATCAATAGCTACTCTAGTCTGTTTGGATTCATATGCCAAAACATTGTAAATTGAAGTGTGTATAAACAATAAGGAAGCTTTGAAGTCCAAGAGCGAGGCATCCACATGGTGGTATCCGGGGAAGGTGGGCTTCCTGGCTACTAGATGGTTTCTTTGTGCTGGGTCTTCACATGGTCAAAGAAGATCAGGGCAGTCCCCCTGGCCTTTCTGATAAGGTATTGACCCTACTCTATAGTTTCCACCTCAAGACCTAATCTCCTCAATTCACCTATGAATTGTTACACATGAGGAATCAATTAAGAGTTGGTAAATGGAATTTTTGCAAAAAGAAATCTTTTGTTTGCTGACCAAGCTGCATGTGTCCTGTCTAAACACAAGTCTCACAGAGACACTTAGCAAATGAAACAGTGTGATGAGGTATTTGCTGAATGAGAAAAAAAATTTTTCCTAAAACCCCCAGTGTTGATGATTTCCACAAGGCCCGGCCTTCTCTACTGTTGTGAGTGATTAGCACAGCTCAATTTAAACACCACAGCTCTTTCAGAGCTAGCTTCCAGCTGCTTGTACCCAAGTGGCTTGTTACTCAAAACAACTCTTTGGTAAATATGATATTTTCTCTCACATTCCTTGCTTCCTCCTGCTGATCACTCATGCTAAGAGCTCACAAGGGTCTGTTTGCTCATCAGTTCCTGCCTGTGCTAGACAGGGGATGAAGACATACTGATGTGCATAGGAGTGGTGGCCTGGGAGATGTCCTCGGCCACCCAGCAACAGAGGCATGCCATATGCTGAGGGTCCAGTAGCTGGGTGATGATCAGCTGTCAACATGGATGTCAATGTCTCTGCTGTGAGTGACCTAGGAGCCAGGTCCCGAATCAATAGTCAATGAGAATGGCATACTGGTGGTATTTTCCCTTCTCAGGGGAACAATTGTCCTGATTTGACTGGCTGACAAGATTTATTTTACAGACATTGTCTAGTTAGAATCTCTGAGCAGAGTCAGCCAGTAGACACTCCACTAATTTCTCTGGCCTTCCTTCAAATGGCAAAATTTCTGCTTTCAGGGAATATACAGATTTCCTTGTCTTGTGTCTTCCTGGGCTCTATATGCCTTGAGTGAGAAGCCCATTGAGTCTGAAGCACAGTGGGGAGTCAGGAAGTCACTAAGAAGCATGCAGGACTGCGGCTTCAGATAGAGCTGCTGGACTCTTGTATATGGTGTAGTTGGGTCTCATGGAGCATTTTGGCTCATCTCCTGCCAAGGAATTGCCTTCTCCCCTGCTTGTCGAAGACTCGCTGGGACTATCTAGGCACACGCTCTCTCAACCTTCTTTTCCCAGGCCTGCTGGCTCTCTGACTTGCTGTCACCAGCAGAAAGCCATGTGCCTGATATGTGAGGACTTTTAAGCAGTGAAGAGAAGCTACAGAGGATAAAGACCAGGACCTTTCCCCCTCCACTGCCCTACCTGGCTCTGTGGCAAGTCTGTTTCTGCAGCTTTCCTCACTAAGCTTCTTGGCTCCTTTTTCTCAGAGTTGGTTCTCTCAGTTTTGGACCTGTTTATGATAGCTGGAATCTTCTCAACTAATCATCTTTTCCCTCCTGCAGTTCAAACATTGTGACTTAAACGTAAATTCATAATAAGGGCTGGGGAGAAGGTTGACAGCTAAAGCAATTGTCAGCAAGCAGGAAGGTTAAAGTCTGGACCCCGGCAATGCACACACATTAATGGGAATGGACATAGCAGAGTGGCTGGCAAGCCTGGCCTCTAGAAGGCGAAAATGGGGCAATCCCAAGGCTTTGATTGACAGCCCCGGCCTCAAGTGCACTTGCACACATGCAAACACACATAAAAAGAAGAAAAGAGGAGAGGAAAAAACCCTTTTCTTTATTTGGCAAGGGAAGAAACTGAGTCAGAGAAAAGGGGTGTGCACCTTGCTTAGAATGGCGCTCACACTAACTGAGAACTGAGGCAACAACTCAATGCAACCACTGCCTGACTTGTTAGTCAGTACTTGGTCAAATGCCTACAGGCTGGTGAATGAGCTGTGTGCCGGGCCACGTGGCTTTAGTCAGTTATTCACTAGTTTTTGATTGTGAAAAGAGTGTAGGAAAACACATCTTTGCTGTAAACAGAACAATAAAGATAGTAGTAATCTACATGCCTCAGGGCTAGATGGCAGCTGGGAGGAGGCGTGGTGTGAAATGAGCTTATTCCCCATCTGATAGGGAATGCTCAGATGCAGCTTGCTATCATTGGTCTGAGAGTTTGGACCCATGGCCAATCACTTGTTCAGATAAGCAGGATATCTGGATATTTGCATATAAAAATCTTATCTTTTTTTTTTTTTTTAGTGTTTCAGATTGTTTAAAGTTTCTTTGAAGGCTAAACAAGAGGCTTCTGGGTTTTATCCAGGCCCTGGATGGACCATTGATTTGTGACTTCTTCCACTGGGATCATTTCTACCCCTTTTTATAGTCACATCCGGTACCTCCTGTGTGACACTGGATGTCTCCTTCCCACCCTGGAAAACCTCCAGAACAAATACATTTTGAGCCCTGATATTCCCTTAGACAGAATGGAAAGTGAAAACTTGATTCATTTTCAATTTAACTGTCCTTCTACTCTTAGCTAAAGTTCAGAGAGAAGGAAAAAGTTTAATGGAGGAATTCATTAATTAGAGTGTTTAGTTTTCCAGTAGGAATGGAAAGGGTATCTATGGAGCAATTCTTCCCCTAGATGGCTATCAAGAAAGGTCAGACATGAAGAAGTATTGATTGCAGCTGTTCAGGATGATCACCCCTCAGCTCAGTGCCGAAAAAGTCATTCCAGTGTGTGTTCTCAGATCTGTGACCAGATGAAGCGATGCGGTTGAAAGTGCTATGTAATACAATACAGGACAGTGAGCTTTGAAGGGGTTCGGTCACCTAGAGGAATAAAGACAAAGGCAGAAGGCTATACTTCAAAGCCAGGCTCAGCACAGTCAGACTCTAGACCAGGGATTGTAGTGTGTCAATTCAGCCCACGGCTTGTTTTTGAAAATAAAGTTGTTTGTTTGTTTTTTAAATCAATGAAACCGTTCCTAGTGATATTCTGCTACACTCAAAGATCTAAGCCTACTTTCGTTATCATCAGAACTTCCCCCAGCAGCTGATGGGAGCAGATGCAGAGACGCACACCATTGGGTCCTTCCCCTTGGAGCTTAGTGCTCAGGGAACCCCCTTGGGAGAGGAGGAGGGGTTGAGGATACCAGGAGAACACAACCCACAGAATCCATTAAGCAGGGCTCATATGAGCTCACAAGACTGAAGGAACACTCACAGAGCCTGCATGAGTCTGTGCTAGATCCTGTATATATATGTTATGGTTGTGTAGCTTGGTGTTTTTGGAAGACTCCTAGCAGCAGGAGTGGGGGTGTCTTTGACTCTTTTGCCTGCTCTTGGGACCCTTTTCTTCCTTCTGGATTGCCTCATCCTGCCTTGATGATGAGGGTTTGTCCCTAGTCTTATTGCATCGTGTTATGCAAAGTTTGGTTGACATCGCTGGGAGGCCTACTCTTTTCTGAAGGGAAGTGGAGTGGATCTGGGTGAAGGGGAAGAGGGGAGAGGAGGGAGGGGAAACTGTGGTTTGGATGTATTTTATGAGAGAATCATAAATAAAATAAATAAATAAGACAATAAACTTTTATTGGCACAATCACGAACATTTGTTTCTGTATCTGTGAATGCTCTGGGACTCTGTGTGTAGGATGAAGGAAATGAAATGAACAGTGCATGTTCCTCAAAGTCAAAATTGTATTCTACCAGTTGTTTATGGCAATGCTTGCTGACCCCTGGCAGAGACCTACGAGAATGCTAGGTCTTTCTTTAGCTATGAAGGTTCAGGATATGTTAAGGGGCTCAAGAGATAGTTCAGAGGTTAAGGGTGCTCACCACTCTTGCAGAGGATCTAAGTTTGGTTTCAAGCACCGCATGGTGGCTCACACCACTTGTAACTACAGTTTTAGAGTATCTAAACCCTATTTGGACATCTGTGGACTTATGGACACATGCGGTGCTCACATATACACATAAATATAAATTATTATTTTTAAATAAAAAGATATGTTAAAGAGACAGGACAGCTGTAATTGGTATGTAGTTAGTCCTGTGTCCACATGTCTGTATGGATTCAATCAGACTAAGAATAAGAATATTTAGGGAGGCTGACTCAGCCCTGTCAAAAAAAAAGCAGGAGGAAGGAGATGAAGTCAAGTGCTACACAACCAGCCTGGGCTATGTGAGACCTTATCTTAAAGGGAAGAAAACTGGTTTGAAGAAAACTCTGTGCCTGCACTGAGTGCTTGCAGGTTTCTTTTTTGTGACACCATTCCCTTAACAGTATGATGACTGTTTATCTACTATCAACGTTGCACTAAATATTATTAAGATACTAGGGATATATAAAGAACACAGGAGGGTGCACATAAGACACACAGATGCTAAGCATTTTACACAGAAACCCGGAGCCAGCCTTCCATAGATGCTGAGACAACTGAATGACACAGAGGTGGGAATCGTGGCTATTTAGAAGTTTCATGCAGAGGGAAGTTTGTGTTGGTTAGACAGGGAAGGTTGAAGAAAGAGAAGGCGTGAGGAGAAATAAAGATACAGGAAAAGTAAGGGTATAATGTCTCCACAGCACCTCAGCCTTTTGGAATCTCAGAAGACCCTCGCCATGGTCCATTGTAGCTTCTCTCAGGTTGCTAGTGCCTTCCTTTTAGATTGGAAACATAGCTGAGCTGATGTATCCCTGGGGATGAAGGAAATTGGGGCACAGGAGGGCAGATGGTTCTGCATGAGCATGGGGGTCTCATTTTATGGGGAGAAATAAAGGACTTTGCAGTATTTCACATTCTGCCAAATCCACAGCAACTGAGCCCAGATGGACTCAGGGCTAAAAGTGGAGATTTCCAGATGGTCCCACAGGGCATGCTGTTCATTCCCTCCTGGTAGTTTCCCCAGAGGTATAAACTATTCTGAGAACATCTTGAGAAGGCTTCTTTGGCAAATACTACTGATTGTAAGTCTGGAGTTTATCTGCTTCTTCCTTTCCCATTTTATATACATATCTGAAAACTGGGTAGAGAGCACAGTTTTCAGTGTTCCTTGTACTGATTTCACAAAGTCCAATCAAAAGGTTAATATGAAAGTGATGTTCCAGATTTGAGAGATGAACCCTCAAAGTATGCGTCTCTCCATCTCTCATGAGCTCCTGGATGACACGAACGTTTAATGATTTACTTCATCAGCCATCTTTGCATCATGAGACCATCTTGAGTAAGGAAGTCATGGTGGTTAGAGCAACAAGAATTAAGGAGCCAGTGGTTCTGACACCCGAGCACCATGGTAGCTTCAAGCAGGCTATGTCCACATTGTTATGGTCCTAAAACCAATGTTCTGTTGGGTTGCAGTGTCTTTTAGAGATGAACATTTGGTAGAGGAGCCTGAAAGTGGTTTTCTTCAAATTCCCCAACTTGTGAGCTCTTTTGAACCTAAGCTGGCGGTGTGCCTGGTCTCTATCTCTTCTCCTTCAGTGCTCTTGGTGGAAGTACCTGTGCATCCAAGATGGACTCCTGGCTTGAACTGATGGGGGCAGTGAGGGAATGAAGAAAAGAAATGGACATAAAAAAACTGGGAGCAGGTGTGTTGTGGATTTGGTCTAATGCTACTTATGTTAATTTGGTCCCCCAAATTACATGGACGTGCACACATATGATGCTGAAGGTGCCTGCATTCAACCAATTGGTTTTGGTTGGTAAATAAAGTTACCGGCAGCCAATGGGTGGGCAGGGAGACAGAGGTGAGACTTTTGGGTTTCTTGGGCAAGGGACTGAGGGAGGAGGAAGGAGATAGCTGCCATGCAGGGAGTGAAGTAGCTGCCATGCCTGAGAAGTGCAGAGCAGAGAGAAGGCCAACATGTAAGAGTCGGGGATTGTGGCCCAGGAAGACTGCAGGTCTGGGTCTGGGGCAGCCAAGAAGGAGTATAGGTTTTAGTAAGTGATGAGCTGGGTTTATCAAAAAGTACATCAGTCACATGGAGTTAGGAAGTGGTTTGGGTTCTCTGATGGAGATGCTGCATCGCTCTTGGAAGTATTTATTAACACTCTTGAATAAAGAGGTTGGGCTACTACATACAGATAAAATGGAGGTGGGAATATTATACACGAGTGAACAAGGAGTTAGATTTAGCTCATCTCAGTAAGAGCAGGCTCTGTAGGAAGCAGTCCTCAGGAAGAATATTCAAGTGCTGTGGGGGGAGCTATGGTGGGTACTTTTTGCACACGCTGTCAACATTTGCACTTGGACCAGAGGATGGCTCTGCCATATCTCTGAGCCTCATCACAGATAGGTGGGGCTGGTGCTTTGCTATTCTTATGAGTCTGAAGCATTGGAGTTCTTGACATGGCCTGTGCCCATGCCAACAGCAGAGAACCACTCAAGACTTGCCTCGTTCCCTACAAGTATCTCTGGTCCAATCTTCTTCCTATCTTTCAGTTTGTTTTGTGTTTTCCTCTGAAACTTTCTTCTTGTTAGAATCTACATTCCAGGCCCCCCAGTTTCCCTCTCTTCCTTTAGCTGAAGTTCATGGGTTTTGATTATTTGTATTTTCATGTTATTGGTTCAAAATGTTTTCTAGTTCCTCTCGACAGTTCCTGTATGACACTCTTCTTATTTAGAAGTGTGTGGCCCAGTCTCGGTGTATCACAAGATTTTCTTCCTAGAATTTCATTACTATTTTCTGGATGGGTTCCATGATAATCAGAGAAGGCACTTGAGTGACTGCTACTCTGGACCTTTAGAGTTTATATTGTAGCCTAGATGTGCCTGTCTCAGCAAACACCTCATCTGTGCTCAGAAGGAATGTGTGCTCAGCTGTTGCTGGGTGGGACATTTTATAAACACCAGTTAGACACAGTGGGTGACAGTGTTGTTTATTGTCTGTCCTTAGAGACTCCCCATCTGTGGGTTATATCAATTCCTCACTGGAGGAGAGTTGAAGTTACCTACAAGGTAAGTCTGCCCGTGTTTTCTCCCCTCCCCTTCCTTTTCCTTCCTTCCCCTCTCCTCTCCTCTCCTCCCCTCCCCTCCCCTCCACTTCTCTTCCCTTCCCTTCTCTCCTATCCCCTTCAGTTGCCTCCCCTCCCCATCTCTACATCTCCCTTCCCTTCTTTCTTTTGTGGCTTTTATGTGTTATATATGTGTTGCAGGATTTTCCCTGTCCAATTACATTAGGGCAACAGGAGCCCTGTGATTGGACAGGGAACAGGGAGGCGGAGCTAAGTGTTGCACAGGAGAGCATCTTGGAGGGAGAGGAGGAGGGGAAGGAAGATGGCAGTGGACATGAACTGGTGTGGCACCGCCGATGATTATGCTATCATAAAGGTTAGAAGTTTGGAATAAGTTGTCTAATCTAGGTGGGCAGCTTTTAGGATTATCAATTGGCTCTGAAATTCTTGTATTGGCATCTTGTAAATTGTGTTAGTATTGGTACATAAATCTGTTTGGTTAACTATATGCTTAAGAGTTTTGATTCTACGGGTAATTGGGTGTTGAGATGGCTGACTGAGGGGCAGGCAGTTATTGTGTGGGTCTGGCGGCAGAGATCTGCCGAGGGACTCAGCTCTGGAGAGTTGGCGTCTGAGAGAGTGAGATAGCTGGGCAGGAGATCTGCTATGGCCCACCGGTTGCCAGCATGAGCCCAGGATCATGCAGGTTTTCTTTTTAATATTTCCCACTACATATATGAGTCTGTTATTATGTGCTTATCTATTCAGGAGTAAAGTTGGCTGGTGCTGTGCATGAGGCCATCTGCCTCTCCTGGTGATTTTCTCTGTTCTGTAGTTCACAGAGTCTACCACAGCCACCACAGCTCACTCTGTGCAATGTTTCCCATGATGCTCTTGTTCTACATTTTTGCTTTGCTACTGTAGAATTGAGTGCTGTTAAACACATGAAGTTGGATCACATTTTAATTTCTGCTTTTTAATCAACATATTTGATGAATTTAGATTTAAAGAAAATGTAATAATATTGATACTTTAAAATATTATACATGCTATATATAATAGATCATGTGGCTAATACATAATGTACAATATACTGCATATATTATATCACAATAAATAAATCTGTAATTAAAAGCCATTTATTTATTTTACTGTGTCTCCATTTCCATGTTTCTTTTCTATTCCCCTGCTATATTTGGACTGTTGGTAATACTATATGTGAACCTGTCTATAGAACTTTTGATTGAATATTTTCATACAATTTTATTGATTGTTTGAGCTGAATGTGGTGGCCCATGCCATAAATCCCAGCACTCAGGGGGCAAAGGCATCCAGATCTCTATGAGTCAAGGCCAGCCTTGGGAGGGAGCTGCAGGACAGTCAGAGCTACATAGACTTCTTTCAAAACTCCAAACCAAGTCAACCAACTGAACCCAAGCAAAACATAAATGATTTTATTGATTGCTGTAGTGACTATAGACACGTGTATCTCTTGTAGTCTATGCTGGGCCTGTGTTCCCTCACTGCAGGTAGTACATAGGAGCCTTTAGTGTTTGGGTTACCTTTTTCTCTCCTTAACCCTTCTCCTAATAGGTGTCCTGGGTGTTACCTCTGCATACACTGAAGCCCAAAGGCACTGTTGAGAGTGTTTGTCTTTGTCTCTTTAAGAGAAAAGACCTGCTTCAGATGGTGTCTTAGGTCTTCACCTAGCTTGTTTCTAGTCATTTCCATCTTAAGGACTGTATTAGCTGGTTTTGTGTGTCAACTTGACACAAGCTGGAGTTATCACAGAAAAAGGAGCTTCCCTGAGGAAATGCCTCCATGAGACCCAGCTGTAAGGCATTTTCTCAATTAGTGATCATGGGAGAAGGGCCCAGCCCATTGTGGGTGTTGCCATCCCTGGGCTGGTAGTTCTAGCTTTTATAAGAAAGCAAGCTGAGTAAGCTAAGGGAAGCAAGCCAGTAAGCAGCACCCTTCCATGGCCTCTGCATCAGCTCCTGCCTCCAAGTTCCTGCCCTGTGTGAGTTCCTGTCCTGACTTCCTTTGGTGATGAACAGTAATATGGAAGTGTAAGCTGAATAAACCCTTTCCTCCCCAACTTGCTTCTTGGTCATGATGTTTTATGCAGGAATAGAAACCCTGACTAAGACAAGGACACTCTCACTGGACACAGAATTCTGGGTGACTGCAGCCTCCATTGCTTCTGATAAGAACTGTGGTTCCTGGAATCATTTTAAATTTAAGTACAGTAGAGCTGGAGTGGCGAGAGTCCTTTCTGCTCTTCCAGAGGACCTGAGTGGGATCCCCCACACCATGGCTTCCAGTCTTCTGTAATGCCAGCTCAGGTCCTTGAAATTCTAACCTCAGTCTCACTTGGGGACATTTCAATTTTTGTACATTGTAGTTTTGATTTCCATCAATTGTTTGGTCTGTCTTGCATTGTTTCTCTGCTCCTGACTGTTTCCTGCTCCCCTTTAAGTGTGGGTCAGTCACGTGACTTTAACACCTTGTTCTGGCAGCATTCACTTCTGTTGAGTGCCACTTCCTGTCTAAACTGAGGATTTCTGTTTTGTTTTCATGTATATTTGCTTTTTGTGGGACATTTTCTTTACCAGGAACGTGTGAGGCTTTGATGCTGACATGTGTTGTAGAGAGGATGTTGACAAGCCTGTTTCCGCAACCATAAGGCTTGGGCTGAAGTTCTGACCAGCCTTTAGTGGGTTGTGGTTTCCATGCTGGTCATGTTTTCAAAATGTTTATCTGGGTCTGTCCTGTGTACATTCCACCCTGTGGTCAGTTCACACTTGGGTGGGATCTCTGTGCTCACAGACTGTAGTGCACTGCTGGGGTCCATATTTAAATGTTCACCACTTCTGGCTAAGTTTAGCGATTGGTAAACACCTATGGGAGGCCCAGGAGATCTCCTCCCCTTTTCCTGATTCCTTTTGCATTTTTAGACATTCTGGGGCTCTCCTATGGATAGCATGCTGAGGTGTTATTTACATTAATCTGTACTTTCTTTGATTGTTCCTGGTAAGCCATGAGGTAGGGCAGCAAAGAAAAAATCCATGGGGATGGATGCAGGGACACTTTCTGATGCTTAGAACTGCAGTTCTTACCAGAAAGGAAACTTTGTCTACTCCAGGGCTTCAGGCTGACATGGGTTACCTAACCCAGTCCCCGTAGGCATTGTACAGTGACCTTCAGTGACAATAATGGGAAAGTAAGGAGAGTGAGAGAACAAATAGGAACATTTCCTTACTTCTGAGTGTGAAGGCATGTCACTTCTTTCCTGTTTTCTGGAACAGAACTGGAATTGGATCTGTCTGCACAGATTGCCACTGACCCCAGGTTTCCTTGATTTCACACCATCAGGGGAAAGGTGGTGAGCCCATCTCACTCCCAGTTCAGAAGCATGTGTTTCACAACCTCATCTTCTTCCCAGATTGCTACCCTCATCGGCTTGCATTTAGCCCAGTGTTTTCTGTGGCACTCTGTGATGGAGTTAGTATGGCTGGTGCTTGTTCAAGACTTCCTGAAACTGGAGCCATCCTAGATTTTGATCACTAGCAAGTTGTACCACCAGCTGCAATTCTAAACTCTGTATAATTTGTGACTTTTTCATGTACTTTCAGAGCCAAAACTGTACTGATGTGGACAGAAGCTGTATTGAAAAGCAGCATGAACTTCAGAGGGCAAGCAGTTGTCCCCAGTTTCTCCTACTGAGTTATATACTAAGGCATAAGAAGACTTGTAATAATTCTCCATGTATGGTTTCTTTTCTTTATGGCTCAACATCCTCCTCCAGTGTCCTGATGGCAGTACTCACAAGGCACTAGTTAGAACAGTTCATTTGACTATAATGTGTCTGCAGGAAGTTGTTAAGGATTTGATATCTTCATTGGAGGATTCAGGGACTGTTGCATCCCACTTAGGATTCAGCCTGTCTAGAAACAATTCTGGTTTTAGAATCCAAGTGTATTCATTCTCTCCCTTCCTGTGTTCTGTGTACCCTACAAATATGACCTGGTTTAGAATTGCTACCACAGAAAAGCTTGGTGGCTTTCATCTGTAATCTTAGCATTTGGGACACAGAACCAGGAGGACTGTCACTAGTACCAGGGGGTTCTCCGCTACAGAGTAAGCTCTAAGCTGTTCTGGGTTTCAATAGTACACCCTGCCTCAATAAACTATCCAAACAAACAAACAAACAAGCAAACAAACAAACCACCACCATTGTCACCACCACCAACCACACCACCACCACCACCAAAACAACAAATACCACTGGGCACCATGCCTATCTAGTCCCCTAAGCAAGAGTGAGCTCTCCTCTGCAGGATGAAAACCACCTCCCTCTCTACATACCTAGTTATGCCTCCAGCCTCTTCACCCTTGACACAGAGCATAAAGCACACAAATCTAAGGCAACACTCTGCAGCGACTCCTTATTGCTGCTGAAAGAACACCCCAGTCTATCTTAACCATCCATTCACACACAGTAGGGGTGAGTAGAGTTTATAGCAGGAGATTCACAGCTGACAGACAAACAGACCCAATGATCCAAGAGCCAAGAATTTCATCCAAGAGACATTTCACTTAATAGGCAGCCAACTCAAACTAGATAATGAGGCAAATTTTTGGTTATTCATGTCATTGACTCTAGCTTGTATTTAATCTCAATGGTATTGTACAGGCTGTATAAGAGTGCATCATAGACTTCAAACAGGTTGTTTTTAAATAGATGTTGTCTCCATGTTACCTCCTACCCCAACTTGTAAGTTCACCCAACCTTCTGAACTATGCACATTTCCCCATACAGGCTATATAATCTTTGTTTCTTTCCAAATTCTTCACAGATGTCATTTACTTTTCTGGATGCACATCCCTGCCCATTCTTAATGCTAAATTTTTTACTCACTCCTGTAACCAGGCAGCATTGTTCCCTGGCACCTTTATACAGCCTTAAGGCTGTAGACATGCACTCAGAGAACCCTCAAAGGGCTTAGTATTGCAGTTTTTAGAAACTTAATGTTATTTCATTTTGATCTGAAGCTGTACAATAGACTTTGAATCCCTTCTATTAGAAAGCAGAGGTTATCTCTATCATTTCAGAAAAACATATTGTATGCATTTTAATGAAAGAAACAGAAAATTCCCCAAAGGATGCCATGTGCCCAATTTGATGGGATGCACCTGTAATCTCAGCACTCAGAAACAGAAAGCAGGAAGAGAGTGAGTTCCAGATCAGCCTGAGGCAACATTCTGAGACTGTCTGATGTTCTGAGCACCAGAACAATTATTTGATCTTAGATGAGTCTGACACTCTAAGTTTAAAATCTTTCCCTTTTACAGTTATTGCATTTCCATCCTAACACTCTCTGAGGAAGGTGATGCTATGGTTTTACAGGCATGCACTATGGAATGGCTAGGATTAGTGAATAGTAGCATTGCTCTTTGGGATTGGACCCTGCCCTGAAAGCTCCTTTTGGTGTCCTAGGGGAGTCAAAGGGAGAATGCATAACCCTGGAAACAGAGGGCTTCCTCACTTTCTGCGCAGTGTTTGGCTCTCCCAGACACTCTAGCCTCATTAGCACTCCTGATGTGATCTTCCTGGCTGTTCCTATCCTCTTGCTCCCCCCCAGCCCTTCTGGAATCTCCTTTCTGGGGTGGCAATGAATATGGCAGTGAAATCACTTAGAAGGAATTAATTGCCTTTGCTTCTAATTACTTTCCTTTGTCAAGGTCGATGGGTTAATTATGGAGACAGTAACCACATGTTAGAGTCCCCGGGTGAAAGACACTTTCCCCTTAACATGATCACACTGTGCTGGTGATACCCATCGGCCCTGAATGCTTCTAATGTAATTATCTCTAGAGCAGGTTGCTCTACACAGATATTCACAGAGCTTATAACACTGAACCCTCCAGTTGCATATTAAAGGGAAAAATCAGAGCCTAAAATTATTTAGCAGTACACACACACACACACACACAGTATCTATGTGTAGCAAGCCCAAACTATAACTTGCTGCAGCTGTGGCAATTTTAGAAAGTAGAGAACACTATGGTATGTGTCTCCAGGAACAAATCAAACTCTCAGGTTTACGCTGCTGTGAGGCCTTAAGAGAAGTGGAGACAGTTCTATTATAGCTTTAGGTATACATACCCATGACTCAGCTGTCCAGAAGCACCTGCTCAGTCACTTAGGATTCCAAACCCAGAGACAGTGTGATGATGCAACGGCTGGATTCACATAGTAGAAGGTGAGAACTGACTCCTGCAAGTTGTCTTCTGACTTTTTACCTATCTGCCATGACACATCTACCACGCCCATAAATGCATTTTAAAAAGAATGTAAAAATCTAAAACATAGTCTAAACCTAGGAGGATTTAAGACTGCCCACACTCAAGGGCTGTAATAAAGAATGCAGAAGGATGCTAACCCCTGACTTCAAATCAAGTGCTGATCATTAATAATAGGAAACATTCATGCAAATTCGCTTCTCCCAGTACATTTAAGGAAATGGTTTTCACACTTGAGTGGGTACTGAATCCCTGGAGGGCTGCTTATTAAAATCCAGATGGCAGGTCCCCACTCTCTTCCGACTCACCAGGGCTGGGGTGATACCCTAGTTGAATTTCTAACAAGTTCCAAGGTGTGGCAGCTGCCACAGAACAGCATGTTGGAAAGGCCTGACGTCAGTCACTCTTATTGATGACAGTGACTCTGAGTACAGCGGCATTGTTACTAGAATTTGGGGGAATGCCTTTGAGCTTGCTGGATGATAATGGAGGGAATCATTAATAAAATAATTTAAGAATAGACTTACACAGAAGTTCATGGATAATGTGTTAGCATTTTATTAAGAGTTTAAATGAGAAAACACCCCAGGGCAGGGCAGGGCAGCTATAAATCTCAGCAGCTGCATGGAGGAGGAGAATAAAGAGAAGTTTTTTTTGTTTTTTTTTAAAGATACTTGTCAAACAAGCAGGGAGTAGGCTTTAGAGAAAGAGTGAGAAAAAGTAAGGAAGTCTAAAGTATCAGGAAAAGCACAGTTAAGGTTCTGACCATCATGGGAAAAAAAGAAAAGAAAAAAAGAAAGAAAAGAAGAAAAGCTCCACTTTGTCAAGCCTCAGAAAGCTGAGCAGACCTCACCATACCTTATAGCTGCACCACTTAGGGACTGTGCTGGGGAATGAGAATTTTGGGAGGGAAGCATACAGTCCCCTGAAAGGAAAAGATCTCTCATCCATCTCTTTAGCATGGCCCAGGGTGAGTCCACCTTCCTTGGAGTGGTCTCTTGGCCCTGTGATGGACTCAGCCCAGCTAGAATACTGAGTCTGCACCCAGGCCAGAAAGTTGATTCTCCTGACTAGGATTCTTCCTCTTCCTCCTCTTCCTCTTCCTCCTCCTCCTCTTCTTCTCCTCCTCTTCTTAGTCAGTGGGTACTTGAACCCCAAGAGTTCCCAATTTAGCCAGTGTTCTCTACATTACCAACTTAAGGTCCAAGCCTCTTCACCTTTGACATTTGTTATAACTGTTTCCCCTATTGTCAGGGGAAGCATGTATAGGCTTTTAGCTAGGATCTAGAAGAGAAAGATCGAAAGGTAAAAGCTTTGCCTTTTGAGTTAGAACTCAGAAAAGTGGGTAGCTTTAGTGGTGTGAGTGGTTCCGATGGACAGGGGGCTTCTGGAAGGAATAAGACCATGACCTCATGAAGGGATAATTATTCCTCCCATCTCCTTAGTATGTCTTCCTGTGAATCAGCTTTCCTGAAGGGTGGTCTCCCAGCCAGGTGATTGACAGGTCCAGTGGGCATACCTTTTAAGGGAGGGAACAATAGTATATATTTTTGGGCAGATAGCAATGTCCCATCTTTGCCCAGGGATAGGGATAAAACCTTTGACCAGGAGGAAGTAGCTTTCTCATAATGGGCTCAATAAACCTTCACATCATCATCTTTTCATGTAGAAGTTTAAAGCTTAAGGGCACAGTTGTTCTGATTCTTATTCTATAATTTTCAGGGACATAGGTTGGGATCCAAAGCTGACCATGAGGGAAGAGTCCATCCTCAATGGCTTCCAGGCCTAATGTCTGTTTATCTATCTAACAGTTAGGACTGAGCAAGCATCTCTTGGTATAATTCACTATTCCCTCTCCTCTCCCTGCCCCTCTGATCCTTAGTGCTGACATCTTACCTGTAGACTAATTTTACCCCACTTCCATCCTGTCTCTATTTAGGAAAACAGTAGTGAGCCTTGACATTTAAAACTTATCATGCTTAACACTGATGTAAGCACTATATCTGAAAATGAACTGTTGAGAACATGCAACGATCCAACAGCAACAAGATTCCACTGAGAAGGGTCAAGCACATGAGTCCATTTCCCTCTAGGCACAATGAGCTTTGCTGGTTTATTAGAAGGCCATGTTCCCAGTGTGTGTGTGTGTGTGTGTGTGTGTGTGTGTGTGTGTGTGTGTGTCTGTCTGTCTGTCCCTTGGATTCATGCAGGCAACTGTGGATGTCACAATGTCTCTGTAAAAATGAGCAACATTATGTGTTCACTGACACAGTCCCAAAAAGCAACTCTCCCACACTTGTAAGACAAGTCATAGCCTTCCTCTGAGCTCCGTCTCCTGCTAAGCCTGTGAGCCTACACAGCTCAGCTGTTGCAGTGCTTTGCTCCATCCTTTGCCAGCCCTCAGCCTTCCACCAGGACCCACATTTCCCTGAGTCCCGATGTTTTCTCAGTCAGAGAAGTGGCACAGATCTGTATAACATCCTCTGATCCCTCGTCCTCAGGATATACTCCTAACTGGAACACTTTCCTCTTCCATCACCAACTTTCCCTAAGCCCTTGACATTAATGCCTCCTTCCCAGAATGCACTTCTGTCTCCACATTCTCTGTCCTCCACTGCAAATGAGCATGTCTCCAGACTCATATCCCTCTGGATTTTTTGAACTTTTTTTTTTTTTTTTTTTTAAAAATAAAAACAACCCATTACTCATATTCACAAGTTTTCCTTTCAAAAACATCTTTATGCATATAAAAATTCCTGAGGATTTGAAGCAGAGCTATTAAACAGGTAATAGTTCATGTGGAATGTGTGCTTGGAGGCACACTTTAAAGAGAACACAATACTGACCCTGAGTAGGAGCTGGGCCACAAATACAACGTTATGAAGCATTTCAGAGAAGGCATTTGGGGAAATGGTGACACCTTCTCTGGATGACAAGGTATTAGCTAGAATCTCAGCCTGTGCAAGGCTCTGGGCAAACAAACAGGTCTAATTTGTGGCCTTGGTTGATTTCTAAAGCACCAATAGTCTCAGGATAGCTGAATCTCAGCTAATGGCTCAATGTCACTAAAGTGGATTTAGGAAGATAAACGTCTTAGTTTTTCTTAGCAACTCATGGGAGCCACTGTCCAGAGTACCAGTGTTGCTCACCCCATGATTTCTGGATCTGTGTCTTCTTTTCTTAGGATAATGACCACACTTATTTCACATAATTACTGTATTAAGCTCGACCAGTCTTACAAAATCTTCCAATGGTCTGTATCCCACCACAGACATTAGAAACCAGTAATCAGGCTGTGGAGACACTTGATGTGACCTGGCAAACACCAGACAAAGCTGAACCTGTCTTAAGTTTGACCCATTTGGTTCTTGGAGCAGACAGTGCTGAGGGCCAATGCTGAATTCCAGATCCACTTTCCTACCAGATTCCAGAAGCTGGGATACTATTGCATAGTGGGTTGGCTGGACCTTCCAGACAGGATACTGTTGCATGGTGGGTTGGCTGATTTCCCTCAGGACTTCATTGTTCTGGTCTCATATCCTTCTGGGTTCATGTCTTCTGTACCTTTTCTCTCCTAATCTCTTAGTTTTCTTTCTAAAAGTACTCTATGGTCACAGGAATAGAAGGTAATTAAAGAAAAAGATTGAGAGAGAATGACAGCATGTGGTTTTGGGCATCAGCATCTATAACACACACTGGGGAGATGCTCAAAGCATTGAGAAGCACTGGGGAGATGCTCAAAGCTTTGGGAAGGTCAAATATAAGAGCTAGAGAAGGGAGTGGAGGAAACAAGAGACTTTGTTCTGTATGAACTCTTGGAAGATTGATAGCATTCCAAGTGTAGGTGGAAAAGCAAAGATCTCTCATGAGGGGCAGTTCTTCTAGAGCATGCATCAACAGGCCCTTAGGTTAAGAGAGGAAATAGAAAGAGGAAGCCCAGGATTCTTGGCTGAAGCCTGCTGGGGGGATTATGGAGATGGGGCATGGAACTGAAGGACACATAAGCCTTTATCCAAGCCAGGCCAATGGCTGAAAGAAGAACAAGGCTCTCATTGTTCCTGGGCTCTGAAGTGGGAGGTAGGTTTCTTCCTGGAATTTGCACCTATGCAGTCAGCTCTGTTTCCTTGCTAATCACAGTACAAGCTCCTTCTCTGTCCTCACTAATAACAGCCCAGGCAGAACAGAGTGCCAATCCTGAATACTGACCCAACCTGGCTCCACTGTTTGTCTCTGCCCTCCTAATCCTGGGCTGAAGGTCAAATGGAAGAGTCCCCTCCAGTCAGATCAGGTGTTACTGAGAAGATGCTGTCTTGGCCACACTAAGCTCATATGATAAATCAGTGATGAAATCCCTACCTAGACAGGAGAGGTGACACTCGGGACAAGTTTATGACTCACCAAATGTCATGAATCTGGAGCAACCATCTGTCTCCTGGGGTTTGAGCTCTGGTCACACTGTTTTCCAGAAGACAGAACAGTGGAGCATCTGACCCTCTCGCTGGATCCAAGCCAAGAAGGTGCAGAGCTGATAAAGTCTAGCATTTCTTACACCAGGAACTGTGTTAGAAGCAGGCACTGCTCTTAACCACCTCTAGCCTCATGTTAATTTGTCTGCAGAGGATAGGTAATGTCACCTGTTCTACAGGCTACTTAAGATCTCCAAAAATGAAACCAGGGCCTGTGTCACAGACACATCATCACAGCTGAGACAGAAGTATGGCCAGTTAAAGGTTACCTTCTGCAACTTAGTGAGACTCAGTCTCAAATTTCAAGTCAAAGGATGCATAGGGATGCAGTTCAGTGGTAGGGTGCTTGCCTATCACATGTGAGTTCCTGGATTCAAGTCTCAGCACTACTTCAAACACTAGTAAGATAGTTCAATAATAGCACACTTACTTAGTATATTCAAGGCCCTAGTAATGAAAAAAAAAAAAAAAAACAAATGTATCAAGATCTTGAAAAGTTTGTAGGGTTTAGTCTCCATAAATTCCAGTTATTATCATCATAGTAGGATAAAGACAAGATAATTTGGCATGACCTGAAATGCTAGGGGGCAGAATGTTAGCATTAATAGCAAGCTTTCTATGACTGTGACAAATATCCAGGGACTTAAAAAGAAAGGGTGACTTTGACCCAATTGTTCTGGGCTTGTGGAGAGACATTTCAGTCATTTATATTTTTTTCATTCCCTGTGATATTGCCTATTCAACATAGAACTGGCTTCTTAAGAAAGTGCTAGGTTAAGCCACCAGACTATGAATACTCTAGTTAACTTGATTTCACCAACAGCTCTTGATGCCTTTCTTTTCCTCTCTCCTTCTTTCTTTCTTTCTTTCTTTCTTTTCATTCTTCTGTCTTTCATCCCTATTCCCTTTATTGCTTATTGTTGTGTGACACTACTCCTGGGGACATGTACATAAATGTCTACTCACTCCAGGTAGACACAGAGAACCCAAGACAGACCAAAGTATGGATATGATGCAGCAGTGAATTTTATAGGGGTTCTTTACAGGAGTGTGCATAAGTGGTTACATATAGGTACAGAATGACTCATAAAACAGCTGCACTACCAAAGTCCACCCCAGCATGGCTGATGGATCACACAAGCTGGAAACCTGGAGTTCACTGTACAGCCTGCAGGCCACTCAACAGGTTCCAGAGTGTCCTTTCCAGGTGGCTGAGTTGGTTTTTGCTTATTCTAGTCTTCTTGGCTTCCTGGCTTCTCTCAGAGCCTTCTTTTTCAGCTTGGCTTGTTTGGGAGTCTTCTCTCAGCAGTTTTCATAGTGTATATACTCTTGAGGTGGGAGGGACCTAGTGAATCTGGTCAGTTTCAGGGACTTCCTGAAGCCCTTTTGAGTTACTTCCTGTCTTACAAGCTTCCCTACAGAATGGAGTGCTTCATTTCCCTGTTTACATTTTGTCTTAAAGTACCATGTTGTTTTACCTCCTCTTTTATATCTTATGTCTTAAGACATTGCTCTACAAGATGGAAGGTTTTAACTTCAGAGGAAACTGCTGCACAAGTTATTTTCACCCATGTCCTGCCCAGTTTCCCTTCTTACACTTTGGATGTCCCCCAGAGATTTATGTTTGTTTGTCCATAGCTGGTGGTGCTGTCCTGAGATGTGCCACCTTTGGGTTCTGGTGTTTGGCTGGAGAAACTAGACTTCTGGGAGGTAGCCTTGAAGCTGGAAATCTACTGCTGGTTTGAACTGCTGGTTTCTCTTTCTTTCTGGATCAACCAAGATTCTTCCAACATGTATAGAGCCCCAGATACCATGCCTTCCATACCTGGGCTCATACTGTGAGCCAAAATAAACCTCTTTCTGCCCTTAGGTTGCTTCTGTTAGGCACTTGGCCAAGTAATGTAAAATAACCAATGGATTCTTTGACAAATTAAAGTGTGTCTACTGAGGATGTACAACATGCTGCAATGAAACACAGGTACCCTGAAGCCTGGCAAATTTGAGCAAGGGAACATGTATCATCTCATATGTTTGCCATCTCTAGTGATGTGAACACTTGAAACCTACTTGTATTAAAAGACAATATTATCATTATGTTTTACAATTGATCTTCTGAACTCTATCTAATTAAACTTATGTATCCTTTAACAGCTCTCAAAAATAAATCATACAAAGGGAAACCATTTTTAGTAAAAAAAAAAATTAATAGTTTAGGAGGATGTAAGTTATATACTTTACAATCACCATCTAAATTGGTTTTTTTCAAGGTTCTTCAGCATACCCATAGAATTATGCAATTATGCAATCAAACTCTAATTTTAAAACATTTCTGTTATAAGAGAAAGAATCCCCTTACCTGTGAATGTCATTTCCCATTCCTGGAAACCTCCTATTTTCTGTCTCTTTAAGTTTCCTCATTTTACACATTACATATAAAGGAATCACAGATGATATACATACTACATTCAAAGGAATCACATAGGATGTACACATTACATGTAAAGGAATCACAGATGGTGTATACATTACCTGTAAAGGAATTACAGATGATGTACAGGTTACATGCAAAGGAATAACAGATGATGTCCACATTACAGGTAAAGGAAACATTGATGATATGCCCTTCTGTGACTGACTTTGTTCACTTTACAAAATGAATGTCTATCTGTGTTGAACTCTTCCTTTTCACTGATGAATGAAATAGTCTCAGTGTGTAGATATGCTGCTACATTGATTCTCCAGTTAATGAACATTTAGGATGTTACCATTAATTGGATCATATGATATAGTTGTTTACAAATACTTGTGAACACACACTGTATGTGATATATATATATATCAATCAGTGTTTATTTCTTATGAGTATCTAGGGATAGAGATTCTAGGTAATACTATAATGATATGTTTAACTTTCAAGGAAGTGCCAAGCTAATTTCCAAAGCAGCCATTCTATTTTACAATTTTTACTAGCAGTCAATGAATGTCTTATTATATCTACATCCTTGTCAACATTTGTTATAGTCTGTCTTCTTGTTAAAGCCTTTTCAGTGAGCATGACATTACAGCTTTGATTTGCATTTCCATCATGACTAAACATGGCAAACATGATGATGGTTAACTTTAGTTGTCAACTTGGCTGGATCAAAAAAATACCTAAAGAACTGTTAAAACACAGAGTCTGTGCAAATCTTTGAGGATTTACAGAGAAGATTGTTTTGAGTCTGTTAAATGAGTGGGGACATCTATGTGCAATGCAACTGAGTGCCATTCAACTGCCTTGGACAAAGGCAGCCCCTTCTCCTACTGAGAGATAGGCTGCATGCTTCCTCATGCCTTGGATAGCAAAACTCAAGGCAATCTGGTGTCAACACTTCAGGTCTTATTCCCCACGTTTTTTAGGTTGGTCTCTAGCTTCCAGAAAGTTTTTTGTGCTAAATCTCTGCTTCAGTCATTTGACTCATTTCCTCTGTCTGCCTATCTGTCTGTCTATCATCTATCTATCTATCAATCCATCCATCCATCTATCTATCTATATGTATGTATATATAACATCTATCTATCTATCTACTATATTTATATATAACATCTGTCTATTTATCTACTATATTTATATATAATATCTATCTATTATATGTATATATAATATCTGTCTATCTGTCTATTTACTATATGAATATATAATCTATCTATTATATGTATATATAATATCTATCTACTATATATATTACCTATCTATCTATCTATCTATCTATCTATCTATCTATCTAACTTGTTGAGAACCCCTGTGAATCCTGACAGAGAACATTGTCTTCAATTTTTTTTGTTCATCTGAAATATCAAAAAAATTTCAACAGAGTTTTGAATTAAGTTTGAAGTTTTCTGGAAACTTAGACAAAAGAAGACATGCTGAATTATCTCATTCTTATTTTTTCTCTTCAGAAACTACAGACAACTTCACAGTCAGAAACTAACACTCACTTGAAATGGAAGCAGGAATGACTGTTATGCAATGCTGTGGACGGTAGGTTCTTCTCTAGAAAACAGTTCTCAATGGCTGTTCCATAAACATTAAGCGTAATAACATATATCAGGTAAAATGAGGTATGGTGTTTTGGTTAGTTTTTTTTCAACTTGACATAAGCTAGGGTCATGGGAGTAATGAATCTCAACTGAGAAAATGCTTCCATCAATTGACTTTTGGGCAAGTCAGTAGAACATTTTCTTGAGTGATGATGGATGTTGAGAGAGCCCAGCCCACTGTAGGTGATGCTATCTATCCTTGGGCAGCTGGTCTTAGGAGGCAAAGCCAGTAAGCAGTACTCCTCCAGTTTTCTGCCTCTGCTTCTTCTTGAGTTCCTACCCTGACTTCCATCAATGACAGCCTGTGATGTGGAACCATAACACAAATAAACCCTTTCCTCCTCAAGTTGCTTCTGGTCATGGTGTTTATCATAGGAATGGAAAACCAAACTAAAACACATGGTCATTTAAACTTTGAGAATGCAGACCACTCTACCCCTCTTTAGGTGTTGTCCCTATGATTGCAGAGCAAAGGTTACGAATTCCTCCTTTGAAGAATCTTGTTGAAGAGTCTCACCTATTCTTTTCCACTCAGGTTCAGCTATGAAGTCCTTTTTGTATATTATGTCTTCCAACACAGATGAAACAGAGATCTGTAGAACATATGTGGAAAAAGAATGAAATGTAAGGAAATTGGTCCAGTCCAGGTGTTGGCTCTTGGTGGGATGGGTAATGCCTCTGGGAGCAGATTCTTGGCAGGTGGAAATATCTACCCATTTCAGGTATCCAAATGGAAGCTACTTTTCAGTAAGAGACACAGGAATATCCAGTCTTGTGTGAGTCTGGAACATTCTAGTTCATCGTGGGCCAACATCCCGGTAGGCATCAGCATATGAAAGTCAGGAAGCAGGGAGAGGAACACATAGATAACCTGACATCCTTTAGAACTCAGCAACTGGAAATGGCAGGAAGCTACACACTAACACTCAAAGGAAGGAGAGTTCCAGAGGCCTGGAGGTTTAAAAGAAGACCTCCAATTAAAACCTGCAGTTCTG
This sequence comes from Rhynchomys soricoides, assembly GCA_019843965.1. Classification (NCBI taxonomy): domain Eukaryota; kingdom Metazoa; phylum Chordata; class Mammalia; order Rodentia; family Muridae; genus Rhynchomys; species Rhynchomys soricoides. The sequence continues at coordinate 1,508,716 of JADRCH010000257.1, forward strand.
GAACAGAAGTATGAAAATAAAGAATGCATTCATCTCAAAGACTGGGTACACCATCCAGGAATTCATCAAGAAGCAAAACTGATGAAAACCAGGTCATAAAGGGAAGGGTGGGTAGATTTTAGATGCTTGCATTCAGGGAGTGAACCCACAAAGCATTTACACCATATAAGGAAGAAGATCAAATGTGGTTCTATAAACCCTTCATACTGTAGTCATCATACTTACAGGAACCAATTTGAGCTTATACCTCTGAGCTAAGGAAAAAGAGGTTTACAAAACAAGGAGAAAAGCAGTTATTACAGAATGGAATGTTAACACATCCCTTAGTCACATCCAAACAGCAGGTGGTCTAAGGCCCAGTTATTCCTCCTGATCATGTCCTTGGCTTTTTGATTCCCATTCCAATGCTGCCTGTACTATGCCTGATTACACCTGAATCTGGCTGCCATCCCAGGATACACTTTAGTAGCTTCTGATACCCAAGAGGGCTACCAGCTCCTCTTACTTGGGCTATTCTGCATCACTTCTTAAGGAGAAACTCTTCTCCCAGAGCAGCTGAGCTATTCTGGCCATATAAGAATACTCCTGCCTGGACTTGGTGGATGTCCAAGTCAAGATTTTAAGTATGAGAACTTGCTGTAAAATTACCTTGGATGACTGTCAGTACTCTGGAGCCAGCAAATGTTACTCTGCCCAATAAAGTTTTGAAGATGATATTTGCCAAACTCTGGGCATATTTATGATTTTCTCTTCTTAATTCGTAACTATGAAGCCAAAGGTTTTTGCTTCAGTCCCTTCAGGGACTAGAGAAGGCCACTTTGTAGAGAAACACTATAAACTATCTAGTTAGATGTGGCAGGTATTTTTTTTACTTCTGCTTTTTAAAAATTAAAATATAATTACACCATTTTCCTCCTGTCATTTTATCCTTTAGCTCTTTCCATCCTTCCTTTGTTTCCTCCAAATTCTCGAGAATTAAGAAAAAAATTAAACTCGTTTTCTTTATTATTGCTACACATATAGGTGCATAAATATATAAATACAGTCTGTTGAGTCCATTAGTATTGGTTTCATAGTTGACTGCTTGGCATTGGATAACTTATTAAGGGGCTTATCTCTAGGGAAGACTAATTCTCCACCTCTCAGCATTTCTTAGTTGGCTGTGGTTTTCTGTCTAAGCTTGCAGTCCTGTGATATTCCCCTTCCTATGTTAGCATGTCTATTGGTGTTGTTCTTTTTCAGGTCTTGTTTTGGCAGTCATATTGCCGAGGTATTGTTGGGTGGAGATTCCTTGTTATTTTTAGGAGACAAATAAGTATCACAGCATATTCCCTGCCTCTCTTCCACTCTTTTCTCCCCCAAGTTCTGAGATGTTCCCTAAATCTTAAGTGTAGGGGTTGTGTGCTACATATAGCCACTGGAACTGAACAGCCTTGGTCAGTTGTTCTCTGCATTTTGAGTATTTGTGGTTTTCTATAATGGTCTCTGATACAAAGACAAATAGAAGCTTCTTTGATGATTGGTGAGAGCTATGCTTATCTGTGGATCTAAGTATAAGTACTTAGACTATAGTTAGGTCTGGGAAAGTGGAGGGTGTAGGCTCTCCTTTAAGATCCATGATTTCTCTAGACCTGGGTAGTGGACAACTTTCCAGTACCAGACATAATTTCTTTCCTGTTGCTCAGGCCTTAAGTTCAATTAGACAACTGTTGGTTGCTACCAAGATACACATGGTACTCTTGCACCTTTAAGAATACCTTGCCATGCTGGTCATTGTTGTGGTTCACAGGCATCATAGTGGTTTGGAACTACCAGTTGCTTCTCTCCATTGGTAGCTTACATAGAACCTTCTGGTATTATAAAAGCTAGTCCTCAGGGAGGAGGCTTTCAGATCACAGCCAGCTTGGATCCTGTGAGTCTTGTGTTCAAAGACATGGCATCTTTAACAATAGAGGCTTGCCTTCTGAGAGGAAATCAAAGGCAACAGCAATAGCCTATATTGTTTTAGGAGTCTAGACTCCTATAGTCTAAGGAGGATAGGTTACATGTCAGAGTCCCAGAAACCTGCCATGAGAATGAAAATGGAATGAGTAGCTCTACTCAGAGTGAAAATCACAGCGGCATCCATGGTAGAGGAGATACTAAAGGGAGAACTTGAAAGATAATAGAATTTTCTGCTGTCTGATAGACTCTAATGGACTTCAATCTGGGAAATTTATAAAAAGGAAACTACAGAGAGTCTTCAAATACAAGGCTATTTGTTCTTGGCTCTAAGATGTTACTGTGATAAGTACAAAAGTAAAAAAATAAATAAATAAAAAAGAGAGCTACTGAGAGACTGATGTTTTGCATTTCCCCAAACTCCATAAGTTTTCATTAGGGAAACAAGAGGAGAGTGAGGGGAATAAAAAGGGAGGGAGGGGAAGGAGGAGGAGGAAGAAGTGAAAGAACGGAAGGAAGAGGAAGAGAGCAACTCCCTTTCCTTTGTAGTTCTGAGCTTCCTCCACTAAAGACAGTGACAGTTATTATGCTTTGTTTAACTTTCAACTTTCTATAAGAGTGGAAAGCCTGTGGGGTCAACACAGAGACAATTATGTGCAAAAGATGATGGGAACTGATGAGATGGGGATGGAGGACTGGAGGGTGATGCAAGTCAAGGGTTTTCTGGTTCCAGAAGAGTTTGACAGTGTGGGACCGGTAGCAAAACCTGTACCCTTGTAGTAGCCTCAGGGCAGAAGACCTGGGTGAGGTTGTCTCGGTGGTAAACCAGAAGTCTGGATGAAGGTAGAAACCAGAAAACCCAAGTAGAGTATAGTAAAAGCACAGAGAAACCAACAGAGAAGGAGACAACTACATTGAAGAGATGTTTGTGCAGCTTGTGAGAGGCAGGAAAGCTGAAGGCCTTTGATGCCAAGCCTGATGACCTAAGTTCAATCCCCATGATGGAAGGAGAAAACAGACTCCTACAAGCTGTCTTCTGACCTCCACTAATGTTCCAGGGCAATTTGTTCATGCACACTTACACACACTAAATAAAAGTAATCATCTTTTTTTAAAGGAAAGAAAAAGTAGCTTATAGTTCACAGCTACTAAGAGAGAGATGTGTTAAGATGCTGGGGCCACACAGGGAAGGGACAGCTGTAGGCATGAGATGTATTGTGATTTCTGCATAAATGACCCAGCTGGAAAGATCAGTAAGCTTAGCATACTGTATTCACTTCAGGGCTCGGTGGCATTGTCACTGGTGGTCTGTTAGCTGGTCCTGGGGAGAATAGGAATGGTAGATATCAGCCCCCAAACTTGATAGAGGGCATGATAGTGAATGGGCTCTGTTGGTGAGTTTGTACTTGAAAAGTACCCTCTGAGTAGCTAGCTCTAAGAACTGGCTAACCCTGAAAACAGGGATGAGGGCCCAGCTGTCACCATATCCATGTTAGTTACTTTTTCACCACTGTGACCAAACATCTGACAAAAATGACTTAAGGGAGGAAAGATTTATTTGGGCTCATAGCTTTAGGGAGATTTTAGCCCATGTGAAAAGAAGGGGTGGTGAGCTAATAGCAATCATTAAGTGTGACAATGGCTTCTTTATATGTCATGGAGCACGAAACAGAGAGTAGTAGATCGAAAGTGGTAGTAGTTGTAACTTTCAGGGCCCTTCCCTAGCCACCTGCTTCTACCAGCTAGGGCCCATGTCCTTAAGTGTTCTTCAATCTCTATGGTTCCCAAACAGTACCACCTGCTGGGGGCCAAATGTTCATACACACTAGCCTGTGGGGGGGACATCTTAACTCAAACTGCAATTGTATCCCAACATAGACTATAAAAGCCATGCTTAATATACTGGGGGATCTTATTAAAACAGAAACTTGAGATCCAGTGTTCTAGAGCTCATGTGGTCATCCAGGTGGGGTTTATAATGTGCATTTCTAACAAGCTTTAAAAGGTTAATATTGTACCCACTGATTTGTGGTCCTCTCTTTAAATAGTGCTGATCTGAAGGAGGTAAATAGAGTAGAAGTTGCTGGCATCCTATATGTCAAACAGTCCCTGCATAACCAAAGATTCCACAGGAAAGGAGGTACTCCACCTATCCAGCCACCCACAGGACTGAGAGACTAGGTTGTCTGAGCTCTACAGATACCGGCTTCAATACGCTACATGGAGAGAAGTCAAAGGCAAACTTAATATACATACTGATGGTCTTAGCTCAATTCAAAACCACTGAGCCTCCTCCCAAATGTACTTAGATGATGAAGGACAGAAAATTTCCACGAGTTAATTGACTACCAGTCATTTGGCGATGACTACATGTATATGAAGATGCAAGCCAGATGTTGTAGGGGTTTATTTAAATTATATGGGGTTTTGTTTTTATTTCAGTATAATACAAATCATAAGTTTGATACACCTTCAAAATGCAAGGACTATAGTAACTGACATTGTGAATTGGAATATTTAGCCACACTGCAGGAGAGTCCTTCTTCCTCCCCATGGTTGTTATGCTCCAAGCAGTGATTTCTGCCATTATAGATATGTTTTTCCTGACTTTAAGCTTTGGTTTGTTTGTTCATTTTGTTTTGCTTTTGTTTTTGGACACTTAAAAAATTCTCCTTGCTTTGTAAAACTTGGATTCCTTCTCATTTCTCTGTAGCGTTCCATCAGATGACTCAATACATTTCTGTCTTTCTGGTGATGGGTTGTGTCCAGTTTGTGTGCTGTCACAAACACCTCTGTGCATGTTCCATACATACTGCTGAAAACAAATGAGAAGTCCACATCTTTGTCAACACAGCTGACTGTTTTATTTTAGACATTCTGGTTGGTGCTCAGCAATGTCACACCATAGTTGGGTGTGCATAGTGAAGAACAAAGACAAAGGTAAGGGAGGATTTGGAGGGAGAAGTAGAAGCTCCATTAGGAACAACTTGCCTGGGGCTGGGCAGCTTGCCTGGTGCCTGAGGCAAAGTAGCCTGCCTGGGCTAAAATGTTTCTGTAGATGAGAAATGGAAGTGGGGATTTCAGGAGCCATTAGAAAATTCATGTGCACCAGAGACAGCACCGAGCATTTACTGTGTTCTGGAAGCTGGGTAATCCGGGCTCAGTGGGTATAAACCTGAGTATTTCACTCCAGTCTCTAGTGGGGATGACAAATACTGGGAGAGATGGGTGAGAGACCCAATCAGGCAGTGTGGTAAAAAGCTACAGTAGGGATTCATGCCAAGTCTGCCCGGAATTAAGAAGGTATTCATCAAATTTGGTCTCCTGGAGCTGAAGAATATGTCATTGGGAGGTGAATTGGATCCAAGGCTTGATAAATGAGTGGTGGCTCATTAAGAAGGTAATGGAGAGACAAGCCTGAGCAATAGCTTAGAGGTTGGGAAGATGGTGACAGGATTGAAGGCAGCCCAGAGATCTTGTCGAGAGGCATTGGGTGGGCAAGAGCAGGCTGTAACAGTGGTTTCAGAGCAGACACCGAAAGGTCCCTGTGCTTCACTGAGCATGAACTTTGAATGACCATTGATATCTGCAAAGATGGCACTCCCGGAACCCTTCAGAAAGGCATTGCTGTAACAGGCTTTGTGATCTAAGGTAGACAGCAGAGGAAATAAAAGAAAAATGACAGATTCGGTTTTGAATAAAATATGGCACTGTTCTTTCTTGCAGGACAAGAATCCTCATTTGTAGGGAACTGGGAAAGTACTTAAGGTGATGATTTTGTTCTGCCAGGGTGAGCCCAGTCTGAAGGTAATTTCTCTAAAGCAGCTGTTCTAAGTGTTAGCTAAATGGCACCAGGGGATTCCCTAGACACAGGTGTCATGTTCAATCTTATTCATCTATCAATATGCTGGATTCCGTGTGCCGCTCGGGTGGCAGTGTTGCACCTCTGAGACAGGAATTCTATTATCAGACATATTTTGTGGCTCCAGTCTGCATCTCAGCGACAGTCCCTTCAGAGATACATGGAAATACTTCGTCTCTTTCAACAGTGGCTTCACACCAAATAATCCAGACACAAGTGACACATATATTTTGGCTAAATAACTCAAACACCCATGACGTGTGTCTTCTTCCTAATGCGTGGGATGGGTTCCTGTGTTTGTCCTTTTAAAATAGGAAGTGAAATACAAATATTTAAGTCATTTAAAAAAGATTTTATTTTTTAACAATGTCTGTTTACTTCTGTGTGGGTTTGTGCATATGAGTAAAGTGCCCTTAGAGGCCAGAAGGGGACATTAGACGCCATGAAGCTGGAGTTACAGGTGGTTGTGAACTGCCTCACCTGGCATAGGTTCTGGGGACTGAATGTGGGTCCGCTAAGGTACATGCTCTTAACCTCTGAGCCACCACTTTAGGAACTTAGGTTTTTGAATAATTAACATGGAAGGCAACACATGAGTTTCTCTCTTACCCTTAATGCGACAGCTATCTCTTCCCAGTGGCACACTAGTACTGGCTTCCTGCGTATTGTTTCAAAGGTATTCCATATAATTAGACCAATTACAACCATACTTGTTTCCTTGTTTTTTAAAACACAGATAATAGCACCTTTTTGCTTCCCTCTTTACTTAATGCTGGCTAGACATCTCTAATTTGAAAAATCGTTACTGAAATAGTCCAAAGTATGGAACGTTTTGAGCGCCAACATGATGCTGTCAGTGGAAATTCCACACTTGGCCTCATGATGGATCATGGGTCAAACACAGGAATACTAAAATAATTGGGTAAAATTATCTTTAGGCTAAGGCATAGAGGTTACCTAGGTGATTTGTATGTAGAGCTGTAAGACATCCCTAGTATAACTCATTGTACAGATGTAAATATTCCCCAATAAAAACATCAAAGCCCCAGCCCCTTTGTTCTCACATATTTCAGATAAGTGATTGGATCTGTGACTAATTCAGATTTAGTTCCATGGCCCTCTTTCCACATTTTGGTTTTATTTTTAGAGTTTTTGTTTGTTTGTTTGTTTTTTTTGTTTTTTTGTTCGTGTCTTTGCTTTTTTGCTTGTTTGTTTTTGAGACAAGTTATCATTCTATAGCTTGTTGTTTTGAAAACAAAATCCCAAAGGTTCAATTTACCAATGAAGACTCAGGAGCCAGATGCTGTGGTGAAAGCCTGCTAGCTCAGAAAGGCAGACAAAGCACCCAGCTGTCCTTCCTACTCACCGCAGTCCCAGAAACAAAAAGCTCAATTTTCTTCTCCACTATATTTAAAAAACCCTTTCAAATTGAATATCCCTCCTTTCTACTTCCTGTGTGCCTCTCTATCTGTCCTCCTGACTTCCTCTTTCTCTCTGTTTTTTTCCTATGTTCTCTGCCTGTCAACTGGTTGCTCAGTCTGTCTGTCTCTTGATTGATCTATGGTTAAGTTTATTTGGTCTTGTTTACAATAAACAGAAAGCTTGGATTAAAGGTGTATGCTAGGGCTGAACCACACCACAATTGGAGACAGGTTGTTTCTTGTATACAAAATCAGGGTTCACAGTGTGGTCAAATAGCCTGCATCAATTGCCACCATCTCTCATATTCCATTGCTGGCGTGGATTTGTGCTTTTTATCTCTTGGGAAATATGTAGAAGAAAGTTCCATACATTTGCTGTGATTGTCATGTTTTACACCTCTGCCCTCCATGCACCAGAGTCCCAGTCTCTGCATTAATGTTTACACATGAGATGATCAACGTTCTAACACTCTGAAGGTATCCAGTTATAGTTTGTACTTTGCATTATTATTAGTATTAGTATTAGTATTAGTATTAAAGTTTTGAGATTAAAATTACATTGTTGGACCCTTCCATTGCCTCCCTCCTAAACCTGAATACAATTGTTCAGCCTGTATAACATTACTTGTTTATATGTTTTCAGGGCTGACCGTTTAGATTGGATACTCAACTGGTGTGCTTTTATCCCAAGGAAGACTATTTCTCCCACTGAGCATTGTTTAGTTGCCTCTAGTTTTTGGGTAGGGTTGAGGTCTTGTGGACTTTTTATCATGCACATTGACATGTTTATTGATGTTGTTCTTGCTTAGCTCATGTTTAGGTAGTCATATTGATTAGAGTTTCAGTATCTGACATCACTAGGAGACAGAATCTCACATCAAATTCTCTGATCCTCTGGCTATTACAATGTGCCCACCCCTTTTTCTAGGATGTTCCCTGAGCCTTAAATGAAGGAACTGTTTTGTAGATGTATCCATAGGGACTGGCCTCCACAACTCTGCATTTGTACTGGTTGTGGTTTACTGCAATGGGCTCTGTCTGTTACAAAGAGAAGGTTTCTTAATGAGGGGTGAGTCCCACATCTAAATCTGAAGATTGGGAGCTAGGAGCCTTCAATGAAAGAGAACCTGCAATGCTCGTCTTTCTGGGTCTAGGTTACTTGACTCAGTATTATATTTTCTAGTTCCATTCACTGACCTGCAAAGTTTATGATTTTATTTTTCTTTACAGCTAAATAGTTTTCCACAGTGTATATGTACCGCATTGTCATTAGCCATTCATCAGGTGATAGATATTTAGGTTCTTTCTATTCCTTAGGTATCTGGTAGAGGGTGGTAATGAACATAGCAGAGCAAGAATCTGTAGATCCTTTGGCATTCTAGGTCCTTCAGGCACATGCCAAGAAGTGTTGTTGCTGGGTCATATGGTAGCTTTACTTTTAGCTTTCTGAGAATTCTCCACACTGATTTTCATACTGGCTTTGCCAATTTACATTTCCATCAACAGCAAATGAGGGTTTCTGTTTCTATACATCTCCTCCAGCATTTGTTGTTTGTTGCCATGCTGACTGGGGATGAATGAAATGAAAATGAATGAATGAAATGAAATCTCAGAGTTGTCTTGCTTTGCATTTCTCTTATTGTTAGGGATGGTGAAATGTGTATATATATTTATATATACACACATATATATAAATGTGTGTATATATATATATATATATGCAACTTTTTGCATTGCATAATTCAGTCTTTTTTTGTGTGTGTGTGTGTGTGTGTGTGTGTGTGTATGTTCTTTTAGATTTTTTTGGTGTAGGCACTTAGAGGTAACTTGAAATATTGATGCCTGCTTGCTCCCATTTGATGGGAATACTTTGTCCCACCCTTTTACTCTAAGGCACTGCCTAGCTTTAAAGCTAGGATCTATTCCCTGGAAACAAAGAGATATTTGGTTTCTTGATCCATTCAGTCAGCTCCTGCCTTTTGATTGGAGAATTGAGACCATTGCTACTTAAAGTTAACATTGAAATGTGTGTTATTTGTGGTCGTTTTATTGTTGATCTTTGGTGTTGTTTGTGTTTTCAGTGGTACTTTGTGTTTTAATAATTATGGCTAGGTATTTCTTTCCATAGTCCTTTGGCTGTGCTTACTCCTCTCTTCACTTCAAAATAATTCTTGCTATTTTATTTTAGGTTTAGTTTATTAGATATACATTTTAGGATGTCTATGTAGTGGAAAGCTTCTGTCCTTCAATTATGGCAGATTGTTTTGCAGCCTTATTAGTTTAGGCTAACAACCATGATCTCTTAGAACTTGGAATGCATTGCTCCACGCTCTTCTGATTTATAAAGTTTCCATTGAAAAATCAGCTGTTGTTCTGATGGGTTTTCCTTTTGCTCCCTCAGCTTTCAATATACTTCCTTTGTTCTGAACACTTAGTGTTTTAATGGTGCTATGGCCTAGGGATTTTCTTTTCTAGCTTTGTCTACTTGGTGTTCCATGTGCTGCTTGAATCTGTATGACTATGTCTTTCCTTGGTTTGAGGCAGTTTTCTTCTATGACCCTGTTGAAGATCTGATCTATGCTACTGATTTGGGATTCTTTTCCTCAACTCTTTCTCTAATTCAATGGTTTGGTTTCTTCATGGTGCTCCAAATTTCCTGTATGTCCCCTTTCAGTGTTTTATATTCCTTGCTTATTTAGTTCATGTTCTCTGTACCCTTACACTCTATTTTCTCTTTGAGCCACTCTACCTGTAAGGCTTCCCTTTGAGTTTTCTCCTTGAGTTATTGGGCTTTCCAACTCCATCTTCATTTCAGTGGTGTCCTTGTCAGTGTTTCTCTCTCCTTATTGAATTCCATTCCCAACGTCTGCGTTGTCCTCGTCATTTCCATCTTCTTTATGTTTGTGTGGCACCGCTCTGATGTTTATTCTCCCTAGGCTCCCTTCCCCTGGTTTCCTTGAGCTAAGTGGTAAATGTATTCTCTCAAACTCCTTGAGTTCTATGATGAAGCTTTTTATTCTTCTTTTAAAATCTGTGTCATGGTGTTTGTGCAGGTCATTCTCATTGGCAAGAATTTATACAGGGCTGGTAGGTTTTGGAGAGAAAATGCTGGTGTGATCTTTCATAGCATTGGTATTTTCGTGATGAGATGTGGGTTCATGGACATTTTGTTGGTTCTAAGTGTGATATGGACAGAGGAGGTTGGGGCAGAAGAGAGGATGTGTGTGCAAGGGACACTGTTGTAGAGTCTTAGTTGAAGAAACTGAAACCCACCACCCCGCTGCAAAGCCCAATTTGCATTGTTCTTCTAGGGAGCAAACTGAAGTTGGGACGATTTTCAGCAGAAGAGTGTGGCCACTGGTGACCAAGCTTGGGCAAGACCCAAAGAAGTACTACATTTGTTTATTTTTAAAAATCGCCTTGGATGAGGTCTTGCTATATAGTGTGTGCTAGCTGAGAATGCACAATGACCCTCTTGCCTAGGCCTCCCCAGTACTGAGACCACGGGAGAGAGCATCAACACTCTTTGTCTATACAGCAACTGCTCCTTTGGTGAGTTGAAGCTAGGAACTTGTAAGGAAGGCTGAAAATAATGAAGGAGATAGAACATTGAAGGAGGGAAGAAGTGTCTAGTAATCCCATCTTCTTTCAGAGGCTATTGATTGATTTATCTTCCTGTAGTTAAAATCTGATTAATTTAAACCTAATAGGAAAGTGTTTGGGTGGGAGGTGGGAGGTCTGTTCTCATTCTTTGATCCTATTTCAGGAATGCCTGCCTGCTTAGCCTTTCCTGGATCCGTCTACCCTGGTCGTTATTAAAGTGGATGTGAGGCGCTGCAGCTGCCTGTTTGATATTCACACTATCTTGGAGCCCATTCCGAGTGTGGAGAAAGTCAACTTGAGAATTCACACCAGAAAAGCCAATGGTCTGAAGTGGATATCTGAGGTGAGTGGGGGCTGTAGTGGGAGTGTGTATCCTTTTCCTCAGCCACCTCCCCTGGCTATTCTTGACAGTCTTCCAGGCTGGTGATCTCTGCTCTTCAGGTCCTAGAGAGCTGAGGCAGATGACAGCATTCTTCCATAAAGGACTCACTGTTAGTCTGGGAAAAACTTGCTTTTGGGAAGGGTCTGTGTGGCTTTGGTTTCCCCTCAGGGGTCCAGAATATTGGTTTTGTTGAGAGCCTTGGCTAATCCACTGACTGCAGTGTTAGGATGAGAGATTCCTGGTGGCATTGGAAGTCAGTGAGAAGCAACTTTTCTCTGACATGTGTGCTTGGGGCTGGAAAGAGATACCTGATTTCACATCATCCCACATTGATTCTCAAGACACAGGCCTGAGGAAAACATGCCTGGCTGCTCATGAGGTCCAAGGAGAGCCTAACCCAAGGAGAGCTCTTGATAGATCAGAATGTAAATAATTTACTCCAGTCACTTATTCAGCAGGGCAGGGGAGGGAAGATTAATGAGCAATTTGAAAGAAAGTCCAGTTAAAATCGTGGCCACCCTCGTGTCATAGAAGTAAGAGCTGGCTTCATTTAAACAAAAAGGATGACTCCCCATCTGGCCGGGACCAGAGACCACACAGTGACTGAGAACTGCCTGCCCATGCAGGGGCTTGCTCTCCTATGTATGTGTTGAGCAAAAGGAGATGTACTTGCAGAGGGGAGGTCACCCAATTATTTGTTACAAGCTTTCAGAAAGGAATGGACTTAAAACAAGTCTTAAGTGTTACAGTGACAAATATTTAATGTCACCTCTATGATTTATGGCACTTCTGTCTCCCATTTGAAAGCTTTTAGTTCAGCGGCAAAGATTACCAGATTGCCCATTGAGTTGAGACTCTTTCCCTTGTCTGGGTCAGCACCACCTGGGAAGGGTGAACAAGGCAAACCTCCTGTCTGTGCACAGCTTTCTTTGTGGATGGCCCATAGAGGCTAGTCCAGGGTGTAACTGTGTTTCTGGTATCTGCTCAGTGGGTGTCTTGCCCTCCACATCTGTGGTGTGGGGCTACATATGAGAAAGGCTAAGGCCAGGCCATACAGCAGCTGCAGAACCACAGGTGCCCATTTTCACTGGTCCTCTGGAGGCACAGCACACCTGTTGTGTTGGGATACCTGTCCAGAATGAATGGTGAGCCTGGCCATGCATGAGGGCTACCTCACTTCTTTTGACATGTACATTTTGACATGAGAGCCCAACTGGCTTGATCATAGGAAACACAGACTCCTGAAAGAATGCCAAGCTGCTTGCCACGGAATGCTGTGTACCCTGCTATGATGTCACCCTGAGACATCTGCTGCTACTGAGCATCTGAGATCATATCAGCTGCTAGTGACCCAATGTCATCACCTGCCCTTGGGGCTGTGGGGTTGCAAGCTGGGATAGCTTTCTCCTTATTACTCCAAGAGATGGATCATGACTCATGCAAGTCTCTGACCAGGCAAACTAGGAATCTGGGCGTCATTCTTTTCCCATGTGATGAAGGTATTCTCTAGCAGTCATTGTATGCTTCAGACAAGCCAGGCACAGCTCTGAGCATTTTGTGTGCATCATTCCATGAACTTCCACAGAGTCTCTGGGAGGTATGTGAATAATCCCAGTTTACAGAAAAGAAAAGTGAGGCACCAAGATATAGTCAAGGGCACACAGCTAGCAAATGCAAGCTGAGGTCCCAACCAAGGCTACGTTAATGCAAGGTCTTTTAAACACTATGTACTTTTTTGCCTTCCCTACTAGGAAAACTTCAAGTTCAAGCCCAACTGCTAGTTATCCCCAAAGGATGAATTCAGGAAGTCCATTTCAGACCTCGGTCCATCTATAAAGTCTTCCTTTCCAAATGCAGGACTGATGTTTTTTTAAAGGACAGTTGGCAGCCCATTCCCTTTGGACAAGACTCTGCTTCTCCTTTGAGAGGCCACGCTGCTCTCCCATAGGTGTCTCTTGCCCACCCTGGAAGAATGCCTGTGATATTGAATAATCCGAAGGCTTTCTATTGGAAAGAAAACAGATCAGGGCTGGCCAGACTGTGCTGCCTTCTCCTGGCTGCCTTGAAATAAAGTGAACAACGAGAGCTCAAGCCTCTGTGGGGAATGAGTGGTCAAAGGGAGGCCTGGATGCCTACAGAGAAACCTGTGCTCTGATTCAGTGGCTGTGGACAGGGAAGTCTGTTCATGGGTTCAAAGGGATCTTGACAAGGCATGTGTAATGTTATTTTGTGGAAGGGACTTGAGCATCTGTAGATTGTTGTGTACAGGGGGCTCCCCAAACCTGTATCCTACAGCATAACTTGCATGTGTGTACATGTGTACTTGTGCTTGTGGGTATGAATGTATATGTGCACACATGTGTGCTCATGTGTGCATATGTGTGTGCCCTGTGATGTTTTTGCTTACTGAAAGAACCTGTCCCGTGGCACTGCTGAGCTGTCATAAATGACTCATAAAATTGTATAATTTTAATGAAGAGCATTGACTTCCATATAACTAAAGAGAAGGTGCAGTAAGTCTGAAGAAAGCTTCCCGCTCAAAACTGGCTCCCAGCAATTGCACTTGGAGGCAACTGTATTTTAGGAATCACTAAGAGAGAGGAATTTGTTTTCTCTCCCCACAATGGCTTCAGAGTAGCATATTTTCATTGTTTTCTAAAAGCTTGCCTTTACTCTTGAAAATGAACTTAGCTAGATTTTCTTGCTTCTGGCTTTACTTCCCTTGGGATTTCTGAGTGTTTTGTGGGCTCTGGTGATGACTTCTACTCTGATTGAATCTGAAGACTCTGACTTTCTCTCTTCTGCTGAAACGTTACGTCCTGCCAGGGTATGTAGAGATTGTATCTCTTTCGTTGAAGTCAGTTACTGAGGTGACATCTTGATGCCAATAATTTCCTGTCACTTATTTTCTATGCATGTTGCATGTGTTTAGTATGCATATTTTGTTTCAGGTTATCATCATCATCATCATCATCATCATCATCATCATCATCATCAACAGTGCAGAGACTGAAAACATGGCTTCATGCTCCTGAGCAAGCACTCTTCCACTGACCTGCCTGGTTTATATTTTTTCACTCTGAAGGAGGTCATCTTGGTTGACCTCTTTGCATACTTCTTGGTCCTCCTGTCTCAGCTTCCTGATAATCTGGGTATATACAAGCCTATGACTCCAGGTCTACCTCTCAGGTTTTTTTGTTTGTTTGTTTGTGAGGAATATCTTTGTGTGGTAGATTGCTGAGCTTTTTCTTTCCCACTCAGGGCACTGTTCATTATCAGAGGCCAGTTAGCTTTATGATGGGCTTCTGTGTTGATTGGTCACTCTGAAAGTGTTTTAATCTGTTGTCTGCTCTATTCCTTGAGTCAAGTCCCTCCTCTGTGTAATCAGCTTAGCACTGAAATAATGACATGTCTCTAAGTATGGTTAGATCCAGGAGTGTTGTTCTGAGCCTGTTTTCTTCATTCCTGTTTTATTTTATTCTCTCCTTTTTCATCATAAATAGAAAGCATAGTCTGATAAACTTTGTATTTTGTAGATCACATGTGCTTCTCAGGATGTCTCCCTATTTGTCCCTTTGCTTTGGGTCTGATTTTTATGACATAGACCACTCATTCCGTCTCCTTCATCTTATCTGCTGCTTAAAGTGTATGCAGAATTTCCATATCATTTCTTTCATTTTAAAACAATTTTAGATATATTAATTTTATAATTCTATGTGTATCAAACACTGTGTGTGAATCTAGTATCTATAGAGGCTAGAAAAGGGCATTGGATCCCTAGAAACTGGAGTTGCAGGTGCTTGGGCACCATCGTGAGTGTGTGTACTGGGAATTGAACCCTGGTCCTCTGCAAGAGCAATGAATACTCTTAACCACTGAGCCATTCCTCCAGCCCTCATTTCATTTCGTCTTATTCATTTTAGTATACATGTTTACTCACTGTACCTTCTTTCTCTTTAAGCTATATTTTTAATCCTGTGCTTATTATCATCCATTTTTCTGTATTCTGCTTCTATGAGCACAAGGCCAGGGAAGTCAGAGAAGAGGAAATCAGTCTTTATCAGAGAACTTAGAACTTACTGAGATCTTGCAGATGGCTCAGGTCAGATGCTCTCCACATAGTAGATCTGTCGGTCTCTTGGTTTAATTTCAGAACACACCTTCTTATTTATAAATTTGTAACCTCTGTCTACTTCTGCTCTATTGATATATTTATGTCATTCTGCCATACTGTTTTAATTTCACAGTTTATGCCATATACTTTTATATGCTGTTTGATATAAATGTTACATAGCATATGAAAACACATTGCACTGTATATGTGGCATTATACCAATACGTATGTGTTAATATATGTAGGATCATCTATATTTTTATGCTAGATTTTTCTCTTTCCTTTCTTTCTCCTTTTTTTTGTGTTTGTGTTAATATTTTCTGGACAAACTCTAGTGTCATTGATTTTGTAAAAAAGCCTTTGTATTCCTATTGAAGCTGATTAATTTTCAAAATAATATGAGAATGAACATGGTAGGCCTTACAATCAAGGGCCAGCACACATCTCCCTTGGTTAATTAACTTTGTGTGTACACCATACACTAATTTTGAAATTTCTAAGCCCTTGTGAATATTAACCTTTGCCTTTGTTTTATTTGTTTGATTGTTGGTGGTCAGGAATCAAAATGGTGGGTCTGTTAAAGTATTATTAATGAATAATGGTAGTTTTATAGCCCCTTTTGAGTTTTGAAGGGTGAGGATAAACCTATTGTTTCTAATAATTTTGTCTCTTTTATCAACATGTACACTTCTTAATGGGTTTGAGGGCTGTCTGCAGTGGCAGTCTCTTCTAGAACAATTCTTCTAGAACTGTGCTAGTTCTGCAGCCAGCTTCTCCCCCTCAGTTCAATAGCTCCCTGATGCACATGCAGCCTCACTTGCTCTCCATGAGCTGTTGGCAGGTCTCAGGTACTGAATGCCCCAAGCTGACCTGGCTTTCCTGGCTCCAGGCTTCAGGTTGGATCCAGGTACTGACTTTGATTTCCTCTTGATGCATTTCGTGTTTCTATCCAGAAGTGTGCTTCTCTGCTGATATTAAAGCCAAGATGAGTCTGGAACTCTCAGCATCCAGATTGACTTTTGCCAAGACACTCACCACAGCCCCATGGAACTGCTGCCCAGACATGCTCTGCAGGCTTTGGCAGATGCTTGCTTGCTGGCTTCCTGGCCCTTTCAGGGACTTTCTCAGGTTCTCATTGACTCACAGAAGCCTAGCCCTGCCACCTCCCTTGCTGGGAGGGCCTCATCCTGTAGCAAGCACTTCCCACCTCTGTTGTGCACAGTCATGAGAAGCCTTGTTCAAATGCTTGCTTCTCCTTCAGCAGGTCCAAGATGGAGCCTCAGAGATTGAATTTTTCCACAAGGTCTCCACAGTCTCTACTTTTAGTAGGAAAGCATGGTCCACAGGAAGACTGGATTTGTACTCTACTTTAGTAAACTAATTACTAATGGCAGTATACAGGGGACATAACAGCCAATGAGAAAAGGGCTGGGCAAGGCCAGGGTTCTGACTGTGTCTACTCTTTTATCAGATGTTCATCTGCTTGGTTTGCACCTACTGGGAAGCTGGGAAACTCTGTTGTCCCAATGGAAATACTTTGCCTCAAGTGAAGGTGTCTTTGTGAGGGATTCACTGAACACCCGTCAGCATTTCCTAGGTAGTACATTTGCCACCAAAGCAACAGCATTAGTCAGTAGCCAGAAAGTCAAGATCAGGAGTCACAGCTGTAAAGTGGTTAAGTATACACAATAATAAATGATAGACATTTGAGTTTTTACTCAGTTTCATAAGACTTGGCCAGCAATGCTCTGTTTTCATGTGGAGGGATTTTCAGTGTGCTTCTGTGGATGTCACTGGTGTTGTGGGTTCTGTGTGAAGCAGTCCAGTATGAGCTTTGAGTGTTGGTGTTTGTTTTATTTTGTGCACTTCAAGCTTCAAGGAGGAGAAATTCTACATCCAGCTCACTTTATGTAACAGGGAGTTTCTGGTTCGACTGATTTGATATTGGCTGACTTGAAAGCTGGGGAAAGCCCCTGAGAGACCAGCTGTCTTGTCCCCTTAGCCAAGGCTGGCTCACATGCCCCTTTCTTTCTAAGCTAGTTCCACTGGTAGAAGGAACTAAGATTGCCACTTCTCTTAACAATCCATTGAGAAATTAATCCCTAATCCTTCTATGAAAGACAGAGATCAGAATCCAATCAGAGTTTAGCATTCCAGAAGGAGGCGGGCTCATGTGGATAATATGAGCAGACAAATAGGAAGGGCACTTATGAGATCTTTATGCTAGCAAAGCACGTACGATTTCTCACCTAGGACAGGACTCCCTTTGTTTTGTAGCTACCTTAAGTATGGTTTGTATTTTTTTCTGTTTAATTTTTTAGAAACAGTGAATGTCTAGTCACTGATTAAAAAACCAAACCAAACCAAAACAAACAAAACAAAAAAAACCAAAACCATCTGACAGAGCTTGAGGGAGGAAGTCTTATGTTGGCTCATGGTTTTCCAGCTATCAGTCTGTCAGGGGAAGGAGGGTGTGGAAGCAGAGAAAAGAGAAGCTATATCTCCTAAGGTCTTGGTCCCAGCAACCTGCTTCCAGCTAGGTCATGCCACTCTCGAAGTGCCATCATTGTCTGAATCCCTCAGGAGATGAATGCACTGGATCGATCAACGCCCTCAAGCTCTATGTCTGAAAACTCCATCACAGACACACAGAGAAAAGTATACTTTACTAATCTAACAAAACTGGCAAGACTGGCCTTCATGGGGATGGGGTGAGGGTGGGGTGGGGGTGGGGTGTATTAACTTAAGCACTCTGACTCCCCCGCCCATTGGCTCTTGCCTATATTCCAGCACTAAGTTGAAGGAGGGTTTAGTGTCAATTGCACCAATTGTAGAGAGTGTATCAGTCTTTACTTTTTGAGACTTGGGGTGACTATAGGACATTGTCTAGGGAGTGGGGACAGTTTCAAAGCCTTTTCCCCTCTTGGCATATCTGGGTCCTTTCAAACCCTATAATTTAGCTCATGTTAAACACATTGACATCACTCACCTGATTCTCCGTCATACTCTTTCAGCCCTCTACTTGACATAGCTGAGAGCACACCACTGCAGGAGCGTGTGCTCACCAGTGCCTTGTTTCATCAGAAACACCCACTCCCTCTCTCAGCCACTAAAGGCCATACCCCAAATCTTTCAGGCAGTGTGAAAAGCTTAAGATCTTTCAGTGCCATATTGTAGAGTTACTAAAATGATGACCCATTTACTGTGAACTCTGGGTGAATCAATCATTCCTCCACAGATTCCAAAGCTTAGGTATGACCACATCCAGAGAGATTTAAGGCTTGACTTGCTACTTGAATCCAGAGTGGTTCACCTTTGTTCATAGAAATTAAAAAAATGTGTGTGTGTGGGGGGGGCGTTAATAGGACACAGACATTTCAAAGGGGGAAATGAAAAAATGGAGTGGAAGAAGCTTCATCTGGTGTGTGTGTGTGTGTGTGTGTGTACTACCTAGGGGTAAAAGGAAGAGGGATAAAGAACATTAAAATGATTGAAAAAAACCAGAGGGAGATATATGATTTTATATTTACTTAAATTTACATATTCTATATGTTTTAAATGAAGTTATGCCAGGGTGATGCTGCTCCTCACAAGAGCCATAAACCATTTAACAAAATCCTATTGCCAGACAGGAGAAACTCTCACTGAGCTGTTGGTCAGGGGAGTCCAAGCAGATCCCAAAACAATATAGGCTTTTACCATTGCCCCTGAGTGTTCTCTAGAACTTGCTGGTAAGACCCACATACATCAGACATAGGACTTGGAGGAATCGAGCTATAACTGACCTGACAGCCTTCTTCCTGAGGAGCAGCTCTCATAGTATCTAAATGTGCTATGCAAGCCACTAAGAGAGGAGAGGGAATCAATAGTCCTACCCAGCTGTGATACCTACAAACCACAGTAATCACCAGGACAGCAAGATAGCCCCAAGGGCACAACCGTGGCACTTGTATGTTGGTGATAACCAGCAGTCTCCTAATTGGACTTAAGGCCTACCTAATGGGAGGGAATTCATGCTTATAGTCCAAAGGTACTATATAAATGTAGACAAGTTCCCATGGCTGGAGAGTCAGGGACCCTAGATTAGAATCTGCTACTGCCGTTTTCCTAAACCAGTATAATCTCTGTGACCTAAATATTTATTCTGAGACCCACAGGTAAGTGTAGCTCTGACCTCTCATCGCTCTCATTAAAGAAGTTTTATTTTTGAGGACCAGAATGTCTATGCTGAGAAAGTATCTTCTACATGTGCGAAAGATACCACACTAATGAAATCTTAACAATATGGCAGCCTAAAGAAGACATGCTCAGTGATACCAGTTGGTACCTGCCTTAGGTTCTTACTGCTGTAATGAAACATCATGACCAAAAGCAACTTGGGGAGGAAGAGGTTTATTTTGCCTTACAGTCCTATAGTCCATTATGAAGGGAAGTCAGGGCAGGAATTCAGGGTGGAAACTCAAGGCATGACCTGAAGCAGGGATCATAGAAGAATGCTATTTTCTGTTTTGCTTTCCATGGCTTGTTTGATAAGATTTTTTTATACAACTCAGGGTCCCCTACCTTAGGGTACTGCTCACAGTGAGCTGGGCCCTTGTAGGAGAAACCGTGGCAGCCACCTCTACATAAACGCCAGGGCCGGCACAGCTGCAAGGCATCTCCTGCAGGAGGACCTAATTGAAGACTGTCTGAGAGACCAAGGATTGCTGATGTAGACAAGGCCAGCCAATCAGGAACTGCTATTTAGAAGAGATGATTTTTTTTTTGGGGGGGACCAATGGGGCATAGGTGGAGGGTATTAAAGAGGCTTGCTGCAGTGTTTCTCACAAGCTCTAGGAGTTTGTGTTGTTGTATATGTGTGTGTGTGTATATATGTGTGTATGTGCGTGTGCGTGCATGCGCACGCACGTTGCATAGCAATAGTAACTAGAGAAGAGTTCATTAATTTGAGGAGTTGGAGGGACATGGGAAGAGTTGGAGGAGAAGCGAGTGGGGTGGAAATTATGTCAAAACAGTACCTATGTGTGAAATTCTCAAAAAATAATAAAATAAATGTAAAAAAAATCCCATATTCATGCTTGGTCTTTTGGAAGCTTCAGAAGTAATCTATGGTTTATTCTAAGATGGTAGAGAAACAGCGGAGACACAGCCTTCATCATTGCTTAGTGTAACCATGTAAAGTACTCATTGTTCATCCAGCATTAAAATCCTAGACTTTGGCCAATGGTAAGTTTATTTCCAATAATCACTATTTACTTTTTAAAAAAGACAAAATTTGTCATATCAAGAGATTTCTGCAAATAAAGATGCTGTTTTTTTCTGCTTTTTGAACCCTTCTCTGTCTTCCCTTGTTTGTATCCTTGACTCTCCATGAAGGACATGACCTCTGAAGCTCGAGAGATGCTCTAATGGGTGAAGGGCATGTGCTGCTATTACAGATGACCCAAGATCAATTCCCAGAGCTCATACCTGGTAGCTCACAAGTACCTGTAACTCCAGCTCCAAAGGGTCTGATGCTCTTTCTTCCATGGACACGTCTAGTCATGTACACATACCCATGAACAAACACACAGGCATAGAACACATACCTTTAATGGTGTACACCATTGAAAATAAAAATTAATGTTAGAGAACAACACAGTCCCAGAAGATAAAAAAGCAAGGGCTTGCAGTGTTTGTCACAGAAACCTTGGCTGTCTGAGGTTTGCAGGAGCACCAGAAAACACCATTGCTAGAGTTTACAGCCTCCATGACTGTGTTTAGGTGTCAGTCACTGGCAATCTGTGGTAAGTGGGGTGAGCCGAGTCTCCTCTGTGCTTTGTGCTGCCTGCTCAGGAGATCTATACCACATGGCTAAAATGTCACATGGCTCTCAGTCACGGGAAAGCTAGAGGACATGTCTTCCTGTCCGTGTTGATTGTCTTTCAGTCTCACTGCTGCTCTGTGTTAGGTTTTGTTTTTAGATTTTTTTGTTTGTTTGCCTGTGTTTTGTTTTGTGCAGAAGCTTCTTACCCAGAATTCTTGATGCCCATAATTGAAATCCAAGTGAACTTGCTTAATGGGGAAGGGACAGTAAGGGACATCCTTAACATGGAATCAAAATGAGACCCCACACTCACATTTTACCTCAAACCATTTTCCTTGGGAAGCTTGCTGAACTGCAGACCAGAAGAGCAACTCTCTAGAATAACTCTCAACCTTTGATTTGCTTGCTCTTCACCGAGCTCTGACCCTGCCTTCTAAGCTTAAAATGACCCAGGTGGATCCAAGGCCAATGCTCAGGCCAATCCAGTTTGAGATACATTGGCCTCACTCATAGGCCTGAAACCCAGCATAGGAGTGAGAGGTCCTCCTGGAATGGATCCTCTTGCAGGGCTCGGTGCAAACATGTGCTTAGACCCAAAACGTTTGATGGTTCAGATGATAAGAACAGTGTAGGGTGCACAGAGGTCCGTCATCTGCTCAGCTCTCATCTGAACTCCCAGCTTTAACTAATCCATGCACTTGGGTCTAAGACACACTGCCATATAAGTGATTTGTCAACCCCTGAGCTAGACTCTGAACATAAATGGCAAATTTAATATTTATTTTCGAGATATAATCTAATGGGGTTTGAGAGCTAGTTTCTCCCTTTCTGCTTCCAAATTTTGGAAAATCAGTTTATTGAAAGAAAAAAATAAAGCAATGATATGCAGGGCTAGATGTATGAAATAATCCTGGATTTTCCTCGGGTTCTGGGATGTGACAGTTTGATGCATGGTGTATGTGAAGAACACACTAATCCATTTACTTTGCTTTCCAAGGAATTTAGAGGGTGTTCCCTTCTTTCCCATCCAACATATGTGTCTTTTCTTCAGGACCCCTAAAGTCCTTGGGGGAATTCCTGACCTCTGGTAGCATGTGCTGAGCAAATGATGGGTGACATCAAAGTCCCCTGCTCTAGAAGTACTGGACAAACAAGTTGAGTTGTAGTAGAGAGAGCAGTAAAGGACTTGCTATGTAATTGGCCACACTAAGGTGGTGCCTCCAGCCTCATCGTAAGGATAATATGGTTAAATACATGGATGGGCTAGGCCAGCAGAATCCCTAGAACTTATCTGTGTGGTCAAAGACACCCGTGACTTTATGACATTCTTCCTGTTTTATTAAACAAAAGAGGGGTAAGGCTTGGTGAGGGGTACACATCTAGAACATGATTGGTTGACTGAGTCAATCTCAAAGCATATGCTGAAGTACAGTCAGTCTCCATGTTGCTTTTTGCTCAATCTCGGCAAACTATACATTTTAAGGATGAGATGTCTATACATACTGCTGTGGTAGTAGAGACCTCCCTACATTGTAGAAATGGAACAGGCATCATTCTGGACACCCAGGATCTATCTGATCCTTGAATCCATAGGTGCATGCTCTGTGTGGCTCAGGGAATGTCAAAGATCTCTCCTGGCTATAGGAGTTTACTTGTTAGAGTTGAGACTGGACCCAGGGTCTTCCTCAAGCTAAGCCTCTGCTCTAAGCCTTTCCTCTCCACTCCCCTTTCTACACAGGTTAGTCTCCTGCTATCCAAGTTGACCATGGACATTTTCCATCTTTGTTACTGAGTAAAACTTTCTCATGGGGCATTTCTTTTTTATTTCATGAAAAGCATTATTATATTCTGTCCACAAGAAAATTAATGTCTAGTACAATTATAAAGAAATATACACTAAAAGAATGCTGAAGGAAAATTTATTTGTGCCTTGGGCTATCATTTATTTCTACTCCTTCTGGGGCCTGGAAGTCTGAGATCAACATGTCACCAGGTTGGGGTTCTCCTGAAGCTGCTCTTTTCAGCTTGCAGACATTGCCTTCTCCCTGTACCCTCACAGGACCCTTGCTCTGGGCAGGGAGCCTCTCAACTGCCTTAATCTTATAAGGATACTGGAGAGATTGGATTAGGGCCCATTTTAGGGACTTCCCTTCAACTTAATTACCCCCTTAAAGACCAAATTCAACTGCATTCTGAGGTAGGGAGGGTTAAGACTTCAGACCTATATGGTATTGAGCCAACCCCATTCAGCCCATGAGAACAAGGAGACTAAAGGAAATCTATTGAGCAAACACTGGCTCCTGGTGTCGGCTGCCCTGAGTCATTCCTTTACTAGTAGGTGGCTTTCTCCTTTTATCTCCATTTCTTCAGCCTACTAGTGTCTCCTGTGCCTCTGAGTCTGAGTTTCCCTTTTATATAAAGATGCCAGTTATATTGGATTAAGATCCATTCCAACACTCTTTGCTCAGGGCTCCATTAAGGGAATTCCAGTTGCAGTCTTCCACAGTCACGGTCATGAGAGCCTACACTGACTGTTCTTTCTTTTAGGATCCTCTTTGCGTGAGAAGTGAAACCCCATTGCCAGAAATTTGAGGAGAAGAGGTTGGGGGAAGAGGTTAGGGAGAAGACCTGGTTTTAATTTGGTTGCCTTTGAAAGACTCTACCTGCATATGGCACCGCATTGCAAGGAACTAAAGATTGTGCTTCAATGTGTCTTTTGGGGGAGGGGACACAATTCATCCGAAAACAGAGAATGCTACTTGAGAGATTGGAATGGGACATTTAAAGACAAAGGATTTGATGCAGCTTGCTTTAGCATTTAAGCTAGAGAGGGGCAGCATTTCATAACCATGGTAACAATTACAAACAAGAAATGACCTGGACCTCCAGCTTACTCCTGAAGGTGCAGTGGATGCTGTGGTACTGATGAGAGTGCTCCAAAGCCCAGGCACTATAGGTGGCTTGGCGACCTAAGGGAATAGTGGAAGGTGCCATGGGACATTTAAAGGTGGGTCTCAGAGGGAAGTTCTTAGTGCACTGGGGACCGGTCTTCACTGGGGTCTCTCCTCTCTACTTTCTCTAATTTCTGCCAATGAGGCTCTGCCGTGTTATCATGCCAAAAGGAGCCTAGATAAAAGAACAGTGCAGGTTACACTAACAGTTTTGGAAGGCCAGGAAATCCCTTCTGTGATGGAACCCTAAGAAGTTACTGGCCAAAGGATGGCTATCTTCTGAAACAATGGTATTTGTGAGTCTTGGAAGGAATGAAAGTTCCTACAGTTTGAAGACTGGGCTCAAGGGAGATGAGGGCTCTGGTGAAACCACTTAGTGACCATAGATTGTGTTAGTCATTGGGTGTGTTTTCAGGACACTATGAGAGTTGTAAGTAAGGAGTCAATGTATCATAGAATGGCCACCTTTGATGTAGATAATGTAGATGTGGGGCTGGAGGTTTGTGAGTGACAGTGAACTGAGCCCTCACAGGGTCACTCTATTGTGAAGCCTCCAGGAAAGAAGCACTGAGCTGATGATGAGGTGTACAAGGGAATATGGATTTTCTGGTGTGATCATTTAGTAAGTACCGGAGGTGATAGCTAGATAGAACTATATAAGATCTCAGACTTATGACTGTTTAACTTATGATTTTGACTTTAAAGTGGACAAAAGCCTTCTTATATATCAGAGAATGGAATAAATTGCATATGTTATACAACACTTCATTACAAACTGGGGCTTGTATGGGTTTTTAAACACTTTATACTTATTTGTTTTTCTGTATATGTGTTTGAGTGTATGTGAGTGTGTGCCCCCGTGGCATGCAGTGGAGGTTGGAGGACAACTTAAAGGAGTTGGGTCTCTCCTTCCATCATGTGGTTTTGGGGAAACGGAACTCAGGTCATCCTTGGTGGCAAGTACCTTTACCCACTGAGTCAGTTTGCCTGTGTAAGATGATTCAGCTCGTCTCTAGGCCAATATAAGTGTTCTGAGCAATCTTAAAGCAGGCGAGACTAAGCAGGGCTTAGATATTTTGGAGGCTGGTTATATGAAATACCATTATGACATATGACAGGTTTTTCAACATATGATAATTTACCGGCCTTTGTAAGATGGGGAGTGTCCGTTGCCTTGAACAGCTTTGGTGACTGTGTGTAGATACGGAACAGATATTTGGATCTGCGGTTCTTGGAGGGATGAGGGGCAGTGAGGACAGTGTCAGCAGTGTAGTCGCTGAGTTTATATGCTTTGCTGAGGTCTCGGGGGGGGGGGGCGATGTCATGAAGAAAAGAGGGCCTAAGACTAGCCTTGAGGAATCAGGACAAGGCTGCGTAAAGCACAGAGATGGATATGGGGTTAAGGGACAGCTTTATCATAAAAACTGGAAACAGTATCCTGAGAAGAAGGGTTTGCATATTGTGCCATCGAAGATGAGGAATGAACACAGTTGCCTGCAGGTAACTAGTGACCTCAGAGTGCCTCCTATGAAGAATGAAGACTTCAACTTAGTGCTGAGAAGAGCTGTCAGACAGGAGCTAACATACATGAAGTGTTTGTTCATAACACACACACACACACACACACACACACACATGCTCAGAGGAAGGAGGGAGGTATTTGTCTGTGGCCTCACCACAAAGATGCACTTTGATACATATCTTCTATTTCAAGTGGGCTTAAAAACATCGTGACTTGTGCTGGGTGAAATGGAGAAACCACCACCTGATTCCTAACCTGACTTACTTAACTGTCATATAGCCTAAAGTCCATCAGTTCTGCTGTAGACATAGACACAGTTGGTATTCATCCCTCAGAAGATGAATTAATTTGAAAATAGATCACATTTTAGATCTAGAGACTATTATGCTATCAGTGCAGTAGAAATAGCTTGTGGCTCTCTGGGTTCACTGGCATCTTAACAGCAGGCTTCATGTTTCCAGAGTGGCTGTGGCCTGCACGGATATCCTCCATATACTCCATCCCAGGGTTACCTGATTAAAAATGCCACATCCCACAAAAGAACAGCCCTTAGAATGCAGAATCTAAGGCATCAGAATCTTCAGAAAAAAACCTGTCACGGCAAAATGAAATTTAGAATCTTAGCGATGGCACCATGCTGGGAAATTTGCATTCGATCAGGAGCAGGACTAAGCCAACAGGGATAATTGACAGCTGCGGGGATGGTTCAAGCAGTCCTAGGGAGTGATGTTAGAAAAATATAATAAACATTTTCCAAACCTCAGAGCTTTTATTGTCCTTCTATTTGCAGAGACTATCAGTGTGTAAGTCTTTCTTGGTATGCTTCAGTCCCCCAGATGCTGATCCCCATCACTCCAAAGCACTCAGAGATGCATTTTTAGAAAGTCCCTCATTTTACCTGGAGAAGATAAATGGCTGGGAGTACAGCCTAGGCATTAGAAGGTTTGCCTGTCAGTCTAGGTTCAATTGCCAGTTTGGAAAAACAGCAAAAGGCGTGTTGGTTGCTTAACCATCATATGTACTATAGTTAAGTAGCAGAGTTTGGAGATAAAGCTGGGCAGATGACTTTGGGGTCTTCATACTGAACCTCCTACTTTTGCTCCATAGAAATGAATTTTAGCTTTTGTTCCCAGGAAGATGAAATATCGATTTGGAGGTATATGGTGAGTGCACTCATCACTTTCTTTAGGTTGAGTTTGTTCAGTAAATTAGGAAAGTCTTGGAGTTTAAGAACATAAAGAGTTAATACGCGGGTTTAGAGCAGCAGGCATGGCTGCATCTCCATCTGTCCACAGAACTGGGGGAACGGGTCTCTTGTGTGACTGAGGTGTGTATAGAGGATCTCCAAGGTAGAGTCACAGCCAGGCTAGAGGGATGAGCAATAGGAATATGATGATTATAATAGATACTTGAAAGTCAGTGTCAGAAAACAAGGTGCTAAAGAGACTAGTTATTTAATTATGGCTCCAAACATGGGTGGGCAAAACCATAGCTGTGTTAGCAACAGGAAATGGCAGGTCAGGAAGATGAACTGATTTGAGAGAACGTGAACAGATGAATTTGTCATTAAATGCCCATAAACTAGGCCTGGAGAGTTGACCCAGCAGTTAACAGCACTGGTTGTTCTTCCAGAAGATACAGGTTTGATATCCAGCACCCTTTGGTGATTCACAGCCATCTGATACTCCAGCCCCAGGGGACTGGTCATCTTTGGGCACTGCACACATGTGGGACACAAATCTACATGCAGACAAAACATCCATACACATAAAATAATAAAAGCACATATCTATCTATCTATCTATCTATCTATCTATCTATCTATCCTGAAACTGTCAAAGGTGGGCTCCTTTATTCCTGAGCTACATGTTAGTCCTGTTTATTCTATTCTATTCTATTCTATTCTATTCTATTCTATTCTATTCTATTCTATTCTATTCTATTCTATTCT
>JADRCH010000257.1:1536278-1553300 GCA_019843965.1 Rhynchomys soricoides
CTATTCTATTCTATTCTATTCTATTCTATTCTATTCTATTCTATTCTCTATTCCAGTCCAGTCCAGTACACTCCAGTACACTCCACTCCACTCCACTCCGTTCCATTCTATTTATCTTATTTCATTCATCTATTTGGCTTCTTTACAGCAGGCATTATTTTGGCTCCTTTATCTTTTAAATAAATTGGAAGTCAGGCAGTATGAATCTTGCAGTGGTGTTCATCGAGGCTGTTGTGGCTACTCTGCAAGTCCTTTGCTTTCTCCTGTAAATGCTAGCATTAGCTTGTCAGTTTTCATATGGGAAATCCATGGGAGTCTGGGAATGGTGGCACAGGAATCTAATCCCAGCACGTGGGACCCAGGGGCAGGAGAGTTGCAAGTTCTGTGGGAATGTGGCCTGAATGGCACATGGAGAACTTGTCTTAAAACTGAAAAGCAAGCAAGCAATCAAACGAGTGAGTGAGCAAGTATGCAAGCAAGGGAGCAAGTGAGAGAGCGAGCAAGCAAACAAGCAAATGAAAACCCCCAATCCACTATATTTTCTTTGGGGTTACATTGAATCTATACAATATTTTTTGGGAAGAAATAATGTCTAAGCCATGTTGAGCATTATGAGTCCCAAATCATGTTTATTTCTCCCTCTATTTATTTGCAAATGTTTTGTGATTTTCAATTTTTAAAACACCCTTTGTAAGATTTATCTTAAATGTTCTGAATTCTTGATGGTCTTGTAAGTGTTATCTGATCTTTGACTTTTGCTTTGTTTCTGGTGAGCACAAACATTCGTAGTTTACTTTTTTGGTCTTATTTGCTGCAGTCTTGGTAAATTCACATGTTGATGGTTTGGAGATTTCTATCACCTTTAACAAAGCATAAATGATCATACTATCTGTGAATAAAGATATATTCATATTTTCTTTGAAAAATGTGTTGGGCTCTCACCTCATCTCCTTAGTGGGTACAAAATAGACATTAAAATCTGGACTAGAGTTCATGTTTGCGGTGTGCAAAGTATATCTACCACTTAGATATTTGAGCTACCTGCCTACCAGCAAAATTATCTGTCACATAGATGAAAAAAAAGAAGAAAAGGAAAGGGTTGATGGGAGGAAAAGGAGAGCACTAAGCAGGGGCTACAGAGAGAAAGTATCACGGATAAAGAGCGGAAAGGAGTCTGGAGGGTTGAGGATGCGAAAAGCTGTAGAAAGGTAACAATACCTACCCTCTTACATCTATGAAGAACGTTCGGTGCATACGGTCCAGAGGGTGTGTGTGGGGGGGGTCTGGGGGTGGGTGGATGGTATGGTGTATGCAGCATGCACATGAATGTAGAGAGATGCTTCAGAGCCTAGAGCAGAACCTTGGTGTCCCCTTTATCATCCTGTCCCATATTCCTTGAGACAGGCCTCTCACTGAACTGGAAGCTCACCATTGGCTTGGCTGCCTGGCCAGTGAGGTCTGCAGATCTGCCTATCTCTGCCCTCTCTGCCAGTACTGGGGTGATAAGCACACACAACCATGCTCAGCTTTTTTTTTTTTTGTGGATGCTGTGAAGGTAGACCAGGCCATCACACTTGCAGAGTGAGCGTTATATTCACTGGGCCTCGCTCCAGCTCAGGAAGGTTTGTGTTTTTATTCCTTCTTTGTGTGTGTGTGTGTGTGTGTGTATGTGTGTGTGTGTGTGTCTATGTGTGTACGTATGTGTGTGTGTATGTGTGTGTGTCTGTGTGTGTGTGTATGTGTGTGTATGTGTTTGTGTGTGTGTCTGTATCTGTGTATATGTGTGTATGTGTTTGTGTGTGTGTGTCTGTATCTGTGTGTATGTATGTGTGTGTGTGTATGTTTGTGTGTGTGTCTGCTGGGATTACCCGCAAGCGCTCACATATTCTACTACTGAGCCACACTCCTACTCAGACCTTTCTTTCTTAAATCATTCCTTTGAAGAGCATTGTTCTGACAGAAAAAATTTAAACATTACAACTAATGAAAACAAATAAAAACGGTTTTATTTTTAAATGCTCACCAAAGGTGAGCTGTTAATATTTATGAATATTTGCCTCAAAATAAATCTGTATATTTTGCAAATACAAATGGAGAGTGATTTACATGCCGATATGAAATCTGAATGTTTTCATGTTGCAGCCGCTTATGGATACCTTCTTTGTGGATTAATTGTATTTTAAACAGCTGCAAGGTGTGGTGGATGTAGCAGGGTATCATAAATATTTAAGCTATGTCTTAGCAGTCGTTTCTGATTGTTCTGCCTTATGCAGTTTACTCCTGTGGGCACACAAGCACTGGATTGTTTCCTTTGCTGAAATATCAGCCACAGGATTTCTAGACTCCAGGATGAGCACACGGTGTCATCTTTGCTTCCTGAAGGCTAGCCCAATTTGAACTTCTGCCAGAGTAAATACACAGCTGGCTGCGTAATCACTGGATATCTCCCTTCCATATTTTCATCAGCTTGCCAGGTGGAAAGTGGTAGTGTGATGCACTTTACTTTGCTTTTGATTACTAATAACACTAAAGTTTTCCAGGTATCTATCGGACATTTCTATTTCTTCCTTGCCACGCCTTTAATTTCGTCTGATAATCTTCTATTCAGGGCATTTTGACTTTTGGGGCTGTGGCTCCCTTGTTGTCTAAGGTGCCTTTTCCTTTGCATGAATAAAACAGAGGGAGGCCTGGTGGCTTCTCATTCTGTTCCACACGTACTGATTTCCATAGCTCACATCATGCTATCTCGTGTATTTCTTTGGTCACTTAACAGAGAGCTTTGGATAAGAGATGAGGAGTGGGTTCTTTGAAGGAAGGTGCTGAGCAAGAATACCGATAGAAGAGGCTTTCATGGCTCAGTCCATCCGGAGGGAGAAGAGGAACAGGATTATGCAGCAGCAACAGGCAGTCTGTGATGCTTTGCTGGTCTTCACAGAATTCTGGAGCAGAGGTAGTTGTCTCTGTTTGGGCTAGAAACCTGTGGCCCTTTCCCATCACCTCACTCAGCCATTGAGTGAGTACAGTCGATAATGTTATTAAATTAAAATACAGAACACATGGTAAATTAAAATTCCAATAAACATTGAAGACTTATTTTAAAAATATATGTAGTTGTAATTTTATAAAGCTATAGAAGGTCAGCATAGTCATGTAAATCAGTAACTCCAGCACTTGGGAAGCTGAAGAGGAAGGACCTTGAGTTCAAGGACAGCCTGGGCTACACAGCAAGCTATTGTCAAAACCATAACAACAACAACCATAACAACAACAACAACAACAGATGAAAGAAAGAAAGAAAGGAAGGAAGGAAGGAAGGAAGGAAGAAAGGAAGAAAGAAAGAGAGCAAAAGCTCCATTTCCCGCCTGAAGGTTGCTGTGCTGGGTGTGGGGGTTTCATGAGAAATGACCCACAGTTTCAGGAGGTTTAAGAGCTGAGGCCCTGTGGGTAGAAATACATCTCTAGAGGAGGGCTTTGAGAGTTTAAATCTTCAACTCACTTCCAGTTCTGGCTCTTTCTTCTTTCTGCTCAGAGTTCAAGATGCGAGTGCCCAGCATCCTGCTTCAGCTGCCATGCCTGCTTCTTGGTCTCACACCCCTGCCACAATAGACTCATATTCACCTGGAACCACAAGCCAGAATGAACTTGGTCATGATGCTTTATCACAGCAACCAAAAAGTAACTAAGCACAGGGCATGGGCTGCCTGGAAAATGCTGATCTTAGGCAAAAAGACTCTACCCAGTGACCTGGATGGAGTCAACAGGTGGAGGAGTCTGAACACCCCATTCCTAGAGTAAGAACTGCAGGTCTTCTCTGTGAGGGCCTTGGGTGGTAGGCATCTAGACATCCATGTCTACGATGGTGCTAAGAACAGGACAGTAGTCTTGAGAATGAACTGAGAGTCCAAAGAGGATCAATTAACTGACAAAGAACTTGATATTGGAAAGTCAAGGAGGTTTTGCATTTTTAAAGAAAGTATTTATTTGTGTGTGTGTGTGTATGTGTGTGCGTATGTGTATATGTGTATATGAGTGTTTGTATGTATGCATGTATGTGTGTATATGTGTGTATGTGTATGCATGTGTATGAATGTGTGTGTGTATATGTGTATATGTGTGTATGTATGTATGTGTATATATATATGTATGTATGTGTGTGAATGTGTGTGTGTGCGTGTGTCTGTGTGTCTGTGTGTATTCACCTTTTGGTTCTCTCCTTCCATCATATGGGCCCTGGGACTAGTGCTCAAGTAGTTAGGCTTAGTTCCAAAAGCCTTACCTAATGAACTATCTTGCTGGCTCTAGTCTAAGAGTTCTTGATGATAGAACAGAGAGGGTGGTGAAGACATGCAGTTTTTAAAAAGTGACTGAGTGGGGGTGTAGCTGGAGAGATGGCTCAGCGGTTAAGAGCATTGGCTGTTTCTAAAGGAGACCTGGGTTCATTTCCTGGCACTCATACAGCAGCGGCGTGTAATCAACAGCAATTCAGGGCCAGGGGATCCACTGCCCTCTTCTGAACTCTTTGGGCATCGCACACTCAGGTGTTGTACAGACATATAAATGGACAATACACATAGCATGAAGTAGTTAGGAGAAAGTTTATTTTTTCCTTCCTTTCTTCTTTCCTTCTTTTCTTCCTCTCTCTCTCCCATCCTTGATTTCTGCTCCCCTTGTCCCCCCAGAAAACAGTGCAAACACTAACACTAAGAAAGAGTTGTGTCCAGAAGGTTTGTTATGTTTGAAGATGGATGAAGACTCTGTGATGAAGGACAGAGAAACTCAGAGTGACCTTCAATGGCACAGATGAGCTTTGCCAATCTTCTGGAAAACCACACTCCTGCTGCAGAATGGAAGGCAATTGGGGCTCTTCGTCTGTCTTTCCAGGAAAGGAAGACTCACAAGTATCTGCAGAGCATGAGGGATGAGTGGCTGGAACAGGGCACAGGAGACCCAGGAATGGCTCCACTTCAGCAAGCAGGGTGGAAGCTGGGGCTTGCAAAAGCCAAGCTTAACTTCAGCATGATTCACTGTGTCTTTGTGTCTTATGATACTAACACAAAGGACACATGGAAGGAGGTCCCTGACTGGAAGGAGTTTATAATCTGCTTGGAGAAAGAATTCACATGACACCAACCAGGGAACATGAATTAAGTGACATTGTGCCATCCAGACAAAACCGGCAAGTATCATGGATGAGAGAGACAGAGACTGCTGAGGTGAGAATCTGAGAGACACCCTTCACTGCCAGAAGATGCTAGCTGGATTTTCTTAGCTCTTAGATGAGAGGGTAAATAGTTGGGGGAATATTACCTTTTGACATCTGGGTTTTGGCTAGTCTCCTTAACCTTACCTGTTCCACAGATAAACTCTGACCACATTTGGTGATGTCGTTTCAATCCTGACTAAACCTGTAGGCGCCCTGAGTCATCCAGACATCCTTGGTGGAACCTTACTGCTGTCTTGAATGAGGGTTAGCAGGCAGCACCCTATTCCTTTATTCCCAGAAGAATGAATAAGACTTTTAAGTGTTCCAGAAAAAGGGACAGAGTGGGCTATTGGCTTGGGAGTGCTCATTTGCTCAACAATGGAATAGTGTGAAGAGAAGTTTGAAGAGGCCCCTGGGCTGCCAGGGTCTCCCTGAACTGCAGGAATTTGTTTCAGCATTCATGAATAGGGAATGAGAGCGGAGAAGCAATTGAACCTAATGAGCTGAGGAAACTGTGAAACTGAGTGCTTCCCAGACTATGTGTCCTATAACCGCCTGGGAAAAGGAGGAAAGATGGAATGCTCTGGTTTGCTCATTTTGACTCATAACTACTTCTATCTCTGTTTCCATATAAAGGACTTTGAATGGCTCTTGTCCTAATACACCAGCCTAATCTTCTTTAATCACACCTTTCCTGCATCCCTTTCCTGCCTAAGTCTCCTGAATGGCTCCCGACTCCCCTCTATAAATTCTTCTCATTTACAAAATTGCCATGATCTCTGTGGTGTTGCCTCTTGTGCCTACTGTATCCCCATTTAAGCTCTGAAGTACACAGAGTCCCTGGCTAAGCTGTCCTGAATGAGGTGTTATTTTTAACAACTTGCCTTGGAGAGCATCTCCAGGGCATGTGGCATTTCACGATCATGTTGCCATACTTTTAGCAGGAGCAGCCTGATGGCCACCCATTTCAGCTCCTTCCTAGGTGACATTTTCATGGCCTTGTAGATGGCTTCCTACATTCTCAGTGATTTTTCCTTACGTAGTCCCCTGCCTATCAGCCAGAAGGGTTCTTTTTGTGTTTGTGTTTGTTTTGTTTTTGTTTTTGTTCTTTGTTTTTTGTCCATGACTGGGGCTTCAATTGTGGGTTTCTAGTAAAGCCTCACATTTGAGAAGATTGGATTGGCTTTTTCAAAAACCTAAACAGCTTGTGTTTTGTCAACATCAGTTCCAAGTTTCCATTAGAATCATTAGTGACAAACAAGTGCTATTTGGCTGAGCAGCATGGTGGTGATTAAGACAGCAAACAAGGACGGCTGTGACTCTGTCCAAGCTTTTATGGATGATGGACTGGAGACTTGTCACGGGGACTCTGGAAGTAGATGACAATGTGTTTCCAGCTGCAAGCCCCCTCTCACCGTTAGCAGTTCAGTGCATTTACCGAAGGTCGTTGAAAGATCAGGAAAGTAGATGAGCCAGGAAGCAGGAAAGCCTTCTGTGGATGTTGTTCAATGGAATGAGAAGGCTACAGAGGAGTGAAGCCCAAAGGTTCTAGTTCAGAAAATTGGGGTTTGATGTGAACTGTGGTGTACTTTTCAGAAAACGTCAAGCCCTGCCTTGGTGCACGTGGTGTGAATACCCACCAAGGACAATTCCAGGCCACCACAGTGGGCTTGTAAAAGGATACACAGGTTGGCTCTTGTGCACTGCTGAGTCAATGCCATCGCACCACTGTGCACTAGGGGAAGTCGGTGTTAGCAATGGCTTGGGATCAGGCCCTAAGCTGGGTATGTGGGAGGGAGTGGGGGCATGTGGCTGGGAAGGTAGGCCCTGAGTAGACGATGCTGATTTCTGTTAACTGTCAAGATCACAGCTTCCAGAACCATCAGCATTGCTAAGGCAGACACGGTTCCTCTCTATCACCAGTTCTTCACTTCAAGGTTCTTTAAACCAGGCATGTTAGACCCTGGAAGAATGTAGAGAGGCCAGGGAAGAGAGGTAAGTAGATTAGGAAAGATGTTCCTGGTATAAAAACAGTGTTGTGGACAGAATGTAGATCTATCCCAGACACCACCCTAATGGGGGCTAAAGTTATTTCCTAATCCTCAATCTGATGGCCTTTAAAGATGGGGCCTTTGGGACTTCATTAGGACTAGATGAGGCATCCAGATAAAAGCCCCCAAAGTGGGGATCGAACTCTTACAAGAAGAGGATAAGCTACTATAGTGTCCTTTCTGCCAAATGAGAACAACAGTTAAAGGATGACTTCTCCATGGACTGGATTTCTGAAGAAGAGATGGGGTATGCAGTTGAGCTTATGTGGTCATCTCCAAAGGTCTGTGGAACAAAAAGAGCTTTTCATCAAAGCCCAGTCTGGGAGGGAACCACTCTGACCTAGGATTTCCAGCCTCTGGAATGGTTATAACACAAATGCCTGCTGAATGCAGTACACACCAGCAGGGCTTCTGGAACCACCTGATCTCAGTTCTTAACATATTCATGCTCAGGTCTCATTCTCAGTGGCTCACATGATTATGGAGGTGGACAAGTCCTATGACCTGAGCTTGGCAAGGTAGAGACTGCAGAATGGCCCCAGCCCCAGTTCTGGTCTGAGCCTGAGGCTGCCAGGCTTCAGACACAGCAGGCTCCATGTTTTGGTTTTCCTGGAGAGGCTGATGTCCAACTCAAAGCAGCCATACTAGGGGACTTACTCCTACACATCCTTTGTGCTCAGTGCAGATTTTGTTATTGATTGGATTAAATTCTCCCTCATCAAGGAGGGAACTCTGCTTTGCTTAAGATTCAAATGCTAATATCACCCAGAAATGCCTCTGAAGAAGCATCCAAAATAATTTTGGTCTAAGTGTTTGTAGCGGTACTTCAGTCAAGTTAAAGTCAACTAAGGTCTCCTGTTGCCTTTCTTTAAAGTCTAGGATTGAATGTTGCTTCTTCCCAGAAGCCCCGCTTGCCCTGACCCAGGACTACACTGTTATATGTTCCCTCTGCATCCTATGAAGTTCAGTCCTTGCCCAGTGTGAGAAGCGCATCTTAGGGTAAGCACTGAAGAATCCAGGATTCTCAATCACATGGGCCTATTTTCTTTACCAACGAAATGACTGACACCTGGTCACCCAAAAGGCTGGAGTGGATGCTGTCTGATAACCTAGTGATCTTTGTGCTTTCTATTGAGCCAGTGTTCCTGAATGCCCCCAAATCCTGGGCATTGTTTAGGCTCAAATCCCGAGCCTTGTCTTTCAGTGAATAGAGCCCATTCTTATGAAAGAGTTTGCCTGCTCTTTGCACCCTTCACCAATGGAATCTATCTTTATACTTATAAATTCTTCCTAGACCTTAGCCCTGTGCTTGTGTATCAGCCAATAGAACTCATTCTTAAATTGTTAGGGGCACAGGTGCTTTGTTACTTTGCTAGGGAGTTTCTACGAAGCTATGCCTAAAGCTCTATTATAGTTATTGTCACGTTGAAACCTTTCCCACAAAGTTTTACTGTGTTTAAACATGTAAGAAGAGGAAAACCTGACATCAGACTCTCTAGAAGTCTTGATCCAGTCTGACTGGCTGCACCCAGTTTTCCTTCTCACCTCTTCAGGGACCCCACAACATCCCAAGTTCTTTGGTACACTACATCCATTTGTTTATTTAGTTGACTGAACTATGCCCTCACTCCCTTAAAGCCTGAACTCAATTGTTACCTGATCACAGAGGCCTTTCTTGACCTCCATTTCTAAAATGTCACCCTGCCCTGTCACTCTGTGCCTTGGCTCATTGCCCTTCATCTGACATATGTAAGTGTCTTTGTTATTATCTGTGTCTTCTCATGTGTGAGCTCCAAAATGGCAGGGACCCTTGCCTTCTTTGTTGATCACGGCATAAGTTTCTCCCAGTTCTAGAAGGGTACCTGGTTTATTGCGAGCATCCAACTAATATGTGGTTAATAAGGTCAAGGAATGATTGAAAAACGGTGCCTTACCACCAAGTAGGTAAGATCTGCTATAAATGTTTGGAACATTTTTAAACTAAAGAGCATATTCAACTCTCTAGATTATTTATCATAGAGTTATAATGTACTCTTGTGATTAATATGTAAGATCTTACAGTGGATGATCATGATTGTTGTAAATTAGGTGTTCCATCAAGGGACTCAGCAGTAGCAGCTTATGTCATTTGCCCAATGCCAGGTGTGACTACATAAAGATCCTGCCACCCTCATTCCTTCTCTGTCTTGTTCACTCTGTCTGTTTGTGTCTGTCTGTCTGTCTCTATCTCTCTTTCACATCCCCATTCTAAGACACCCTTTCATTCGCCCTTCTCCAAATAAACCTCTTGCCCTAGATCTGTTGTGTGGCATAACCTCTTAGTGGTAGCTTGGCACTAGCCTGCCAAAGCTACCCACCCCCCACCACCACTTCATCCTAACACTGATAAGCTAAAAGAAATTGCTGAAGGCAAACAAGAAAATAAAATAACACGTCCACTCCCAAAGCTTGAGTGAAATTGAGGGATTTTTGTCTTTAAAATAACAGAGAAATCAATCTCAAAAACCATAGTAGATGTGAACATTAAAAGCCATTCCAACTAACGCCACAAAACAGGAAATAGAAATTGATATTAATTAGTAGAAGGAAATGGAGAAAATGACCACTATTTTATTACCATTCATCTTAAACTATATTTTAAAATCTCTCTCTCTCTCCCTCCCTCCCCCCTGTGTGTGTGTGTGTGTGTATGTACCACAGTGCACATGTGGAGATCAAAAGACAACTTTTAAAACTCTGTTCTTTCCTTCCACCGTGTGGATCCCAGGAATGGAAGTCATCCAGCTTGGTCCTCTGGCATCTTTACCTACTGAGGTATCTCACTGACCACAGTACAATTACTTTTCCACCTAAGAAACTTTAAATGTCCATTCACATTCAAAGCTATACTAACTGCTGGGGGAAACCCTCCAGGTGATCAGCTGTATGATAATTAAAAAGTCTTGTTCTAGAGCTGTGGAAAGCTGTCTTCCAAGCGCTTGAAAAGACTCTCCATCTTGGGACTGTTGATGTTTCCTGCAGAAGGGTAGGCTAGGGTGGTCATGCAATGGATCTAATAAATGTGTGTTCTCTAGTACTCACAAATGAACCCCTCTTCTGGGGGAATGCTGAGAGTGGGAGATACCACCTGTGTGGAGCATGGGCATAATAAGGTAGATCTCCTGACCATCCATGCAGTTTTGCCTGTGAGTCAAACAAAAACAATGTAACACTGTTGAATATATTTGTAAACTGTGAAAGGCCCACCATATCTTCTCTAGAATTACTAAGAAAATCTAAGTCTGTTCTTTATTTCTTTTTTGGATAATGGTCTTTTTTTTTCCCCTTAAGAATCTGAAATTATTTTTGACAAAGGATTATTAGATCATCGTTTTTCTTAGCATAATAGCCAGTGTGAATCTAACAATTATTAGATTCATTGAGGCTATAATAAATCAGATTTAGTGTTGTAACCGGTTCAGAATTTCAAAGAGAAGTATAAGGAGCTATGTAAGAAACTCCATGATGACAGTATCTTTCCCCTCATGCTATGTGTATGTCATTGCTGAGAGACACATCTCAGGATGATGGAGTCTTATGCCCATAGCTTCAAGAGGAAACAAACTATAGAAGTGAAAGTCTCAGTTCATGACAGAGCAGGATGCAGCCTTAGATATATCCTTCCCTGACTTACAGTTTTTGATTCAGTTTCTCAGGAGAAACTTTAGTGAACATCAAAGAAAATCTGATAATGAAAAAATAAACAAAGAAAGAAACAAACCGGAAGTCACCCTAGCAGTGGAGAAGGCTGCAGAAGCCACATTGGTAAGAGAGATGAAATCCTGAGGTTTTTGCTTATGTTGTAGGAAAGCAGAAAAGTAAAAGCAAGCAGCAATTACGACAGGGGCAATGACAAGTGCAGGAACTCTTGGCAATTAAGAATGTAAGTCATCATCTTGAAGGTTGAAGGGAAAATAGAATGGGAATGGGGATGAACATGGGCTTTGCTGAGACAAGTAGGTAAGAACTCACTTGTCAGGGTAAGGAGCCTGCAGAGGTCAGGGTGGCCTGAGTTAAAATAGCCAGTGGTATCCTCAGGCCAAACACCAGGGCTTTATTAAACCCAGGACTGCCAATAAATGGCAAAGGATAGACAAGCCAGAAAACTAGCAAATAAATGCGGGCTAATGATGGCATGACCAGAAAAGACACCAGTTCCTTCCTAGATATCGAGTATCATTTACATGTTGTCTCAGATTTTTTTTGCAACTCAAGTAATGTTTGGGTTCCCTTTAGGAACATGTGGTTTAAAAAAATCTTCAGTTCTTTGCTCGGCACTTCTAAGATATGTTTGGAAGACTTCATGGGAAGTCTTCTGGTCACTGGGAATGTGTCCTTCAAGGGTCAATTGG
This sequence comes from Rhynchomys soricoides, assembly GCA_019843965.1. Classification (NCBI taxonomy): domain Eukaryota; kingdom Metazoa; phylum Chordata; class Mammalia; order Rodentia; family Muridae; genus Rhynchomys; species Rhynchomys soricoides. The sequence goes on from JADRCH010000257.1 coordinate 1,547,924, forward strand.
TCCCAGATTCTCTACCTCCTTCACTTTGCATCCTGTTCATGATACTGATGGTCTTCTCACCACATGCTTCCATCAGGATGTGAGGCCTCAGCAGAGGCCAGAAGCAATGGGAACAACCAGTCACGGGCTGCAGCCTCCCACCTTGCCTGATACACTGATAGAAAGCTGACTAACAGCAGAAGCAGCAGAACACTTAGGGTCCTGACAATGATGCAGATGTAAATTGATATGAGACAGAGGGACAGAAGAAAAGCATGGGAAAGTTCTTGATGCAAGTGTCTTGTGGTCTGAGAGGCATCACAGAAACAGGGACTGCAAGAAGCAGTAGATAAGCACATAATATAGAACTCAGATTGTGAATATGTAGCTAGCAAAGGAAAGGGTCTTGGCCAGGAGTTTGACTGAGACATGACTGGGAAGAAGAGGGTTCAGTTAATAAGGTTTGTTTCTACATACTTCTTTGCTGTCAACTTTCTTGCCCTTGATAAGCATGACATGATTTTTTCTAGTTTAGTGAAAGCATCTTTCATATGAAAATTTCATCATCTTTCAAGAAAGAGATTGAAGGCAGACTGATACCTTTTCATCTGCTGTTTTTCAAGCCTTTAAACCTTAGAGAACATGCTGAGTGGTATGATTTTTAACCCCTTTGGTAGTTAACGTAGAGAACATAGTTTACAGTCAATTTTAGAAGTTCTCTAAAACTTCAGTACTGGTGAATTGTATCTGGTTCAGGAGTAAGTTTAAATATAAAGTACATATGACAAAGTGTGCTTGCGTGCCCAGTTGGATGGATGACCTAGTGCATACCTGAGTGACCCCTGGACCATCATCAACACTGTCCAGCATACCACATTGTTCAGTTGCTACCTACTTCTTCCTTTCCATCACGATTGATGGGTCCTGTTTTTTGTTTGTTTGTTTGTTTATTTGTTTTCTACTTGGGTAGAGCCATCCATTACAGATTGACTGGATTCTTTTATTTATCACTGTGAAAATCATCAGTCAGTTCATATAGTTCTCACAGTCACATGTCTTCTCCTCAGACATAGGAAGAACAATGTGTTTATCTAAATTACTGCACAGAAAGCTCGGTAAGGTAGAAGTGAGTCTAACTTCTGATGAGGAAGGAGACTTGTTCAGTCATGGATCATACACATTTTTGTTTTAGAAGCAAAAGCTAAAAGATTTTCTCAAAGACTTGCCCTAACTTTTGTTTATTCTACAAACATTCTTGTCTATTCACATTATTACTAGAGTTTGGTTGTGTTAATCTTTATGACAGATGTCTTATAGACTCTTATATTTTTAATTTCCCTAATGAAAAATTCTATTAAGCACCTTTGTTGATGTGAATTGGCTACTGAATTTCCTTTGCTAAATTCTTCCTGAAACTTGTTATTCCTTTGTTTTTTCTGTGTGTTCTTACTGTTTTGCAAGAATTCTTTCTATATTTTGTGCATAAGCCCCTCTTTAGCATCTATATGATATTTTCTGAGTCTCTTGTTTGGTTGTTTTTTAAAATTTTTACTGTCCCGTTGTGTAGCTGACCTTTTTACTCTCTCATAGTGGCGCATTTAACTCTGTGCAATCCTAGTTGCTGTTTCCTTTCTAATAAATTCCATGTCGTCTTTCTGAAGGAATTTTCTACTCTGTGGGGTTGAAAGCACATGCCTGATGTTTCGGGGTGATCCATCCTTTCATTTTTTTACATTTAGATCTTACATGTAACCTGAAGTTGACTGTCATGTGTGGTGCGACACGGGGAATCCTGGTTTTGCTTTCCAATTGGTCCTTGTATTTTAGTAGTAGGATAGATCTCACATGACTCCGTATGGTAAAGACAGTGGCTATCTTTGACTGTATGTTAGCTTTCTGTTTAACTCACTCAAAAACTAGCAATCATGTAGGTGGCAATGGAAATTTTGATCCCTAAACTTATTAACAAATGCAAAAGACCAAAAGTAATCAAGACACCAAGTAAAACAATGCAGGAACTGTGTTCTACTAGATATTTAGATTATTATAAAATGTAAATAAGACCAGACTCATAGACATAAGGACAGAGCACAAAGATAAGAGAAGGGAGAAATCTAGACACACATGTACACCCCCCCTCCCCCCAGTTCATGTGATATAGTTACACTACAGAACAGTAGAAAAGAGCATTAAAATACTTTTAATTTAGCAGAGTAACTAAAGTCAGTAAGGTAGGTTCATAGTTAGATATGTTAGGAAGCTATTGTTTTTAAGTGATAGCTCTGTTGCTCATCAATATAGTTAGACCTAGAGGAAAGATACATTTGCGATTCAAATGAATGTATTAGGTGAAGCCCTGCTTTGCTGATTCAGACGTGCTTGGAACATCTGCCTCATGAAGGATGCCTTAGCATCATTAGAACATCGTTTCCTGTGCTTGCTTGTTTTGCTTTGTGGCTTGACTAGAACTCATGGGCTCAAATCTCCCTACTGTCAGGACACACACCTGGCTTAGTATTAGTGCTTTTTTTTTTTTGATTGTTGATAAATCGCTAACCAACCAACCAAGTACTTGATTATATATCTCAAGGCCAAGACTGAGCCAACATGGTGGGAGTATCAAAGATGTAAAGGCTCTATTTATCCTTCTGAGAACTATAGAAGCGATATGTGATGAACAACCCAAACACAGCAGGTGGGGGAAATGCGGGAGCTAGCTCGTGATGGAGTCAATTCGTGGAAGGCTGTGGGGCACTGGAGGAAAGGTCTCAGGCTGGGTCTTGTATCTCCAAAACACTTTCCAAGGAAGATTGACATGCATGTGCCTTGAGCCTCGAGATCTGGGTGGGATTTAAAGAAGTAGATGGAAGGAGAGAGATCTGTAACAAGGCAGTCACTTGGAAATGAAGGATTGGCCGTGGACAGTGCTGACCTCTCGGGCAGATGTGCTGACACACTTCTCTAAAGGGAATGGGCTAGCATGTGTGTACAAGTGGAAGGAGACAGTTTTGGTTCATGGATTTGGTCCACATTATAGAAGCACATAAAAAAAAAATTTAAAAAACTCACATTAGCGAAAGATGCAAAATGGAGCACAGGCTGGGGTGTCACCATACTATCCTAGTGCAGAGCAGAGTGCCTGGCCTGGGCCATAATTCATACACAACAGGCATTTGTTGGAAATTAGGAGAAAAATAGGATCCCAAAAGGGACAAGCAGTCTGTTCCCTGCTTTGAGACCCAGGAGACCTCCTAATAATAACATCTTCTTCTACCTGAAATGTTCCCAGTAGCAGATGTTCCCAGTGGCTACTGCTATGGTTATGAACAATTGTAAATAACCACTGAAGCATTATGTGCTCCATAAATAAATGTTTTCATAGGCAAATACTGGTCATTATTTCCCTTTTTGCAAAGAGAAGCCTCATCGCTGGGTCTTTCATTCTTGTTCTGGTTGTGTTTTCATGGGTGAGGGAGATTTCCACCTGTTGGTTTGTTTGTTTTAGAGGTGGGAAGCGGTGGCAAAGAGTTCCTTGAACCCCAAGTTTTAGATTTCTGCATCTCTTCACATCCAAGGTTAAGCTGATGAAACCTTGGTGGAGACGTAAGACTCCATCTGTTCATTCTTCTGCAGAGAATGACAAAGAAAATATGTTACACTGCAGGGCTCACCTGACTGTGCTCTGCTAATCACTGTTTCCTGGTGGCTGCCACCTGTCCTGGCTCCAACTCAAAGACCCAAAGGAAACCTTCAAGGAAAAGGTGAACTCCTTCATTAGAGCTGATATAGGCTGTAGTCTTGTGATTCGTACATTTTTGTCAACATGGCACAAACCTAGAGTTACCAGGGAAGTACAAACAGCAATTGAGAAATAGGCTCCATCAAAATGGCCTTTGGGCATGTCTCTGGGGGTGGGAAGTGGATTTCTTTGATTAATGATTAATGCATGAGGGTCCAGTCTAGCTGATGGTGCCACACCTGGGCTGACAGTCCTGAGTTTTATAAGAAAGCAGGACAAGCTAACCATGAAGAGCAAGCCAGTAAGCAGGATCTGTCCATGGCTTTTGATTTAGTTCCTGCCTCCAGGTTCCTGCCCTGCCTTCCCTGTAAGCCGAATAAACCCTTTCCTGTCCAAGTTGTTTTGTGTCACAGTGTTTATCAAAGCAACAGAAAAAAAACCTGGTGTATGTTTTTTCTCCTTTACTTCTTGAGGTTTTCTTGAGGGGTTGAATGGAATGTATCAAGCCCAGTGAAGGGGCCAAATGGCACTTTCTTATCCTCTGTGTAGACATCCCATGAGTCCCCAGCTATGCATGGGGTCTCACAGGTTGGTAGTAACCTCAAAGACATGGGCTAATCCCAGCAGTTTTCAGTGGAAGAAGCTAAGTTTGCCAATGAACTACACAAAGGTTTGCAGATCTCTGAGAGGCCATAGTGGGAACAACTCAGAGTCCCTACCCCCTACTGCTCTTGTCTGTCACCAACCTGCTTCATTTTCTCATCTGACTGTGGCTTGTGGCTTGTTTTCAAATCACACTTGTCATAAAAGAAGTCTACATGGCCAATTACCTTCAGATCACATATAGTTCATGTCCAAATGAACCAAAGCTGGAACGGCCTGAGATTTGAGAGGCTTAGTTAAAAGGAATCCTCTCCAAGATGTCTGGCCTCTGGTGAAGTTTACCCTGATGGTTGACATTCAGTGTTTCTTGTCTGGTGAGGGGCAGTACCCTCTGAGAGGCGAGGGGGAGGAGGATTGGGATAAGGAATTGTGGGAGGGAGGACTGGAGTGGGGGGAGGCAACGGCTGGAGGGGAAGCCAGTGAACAAGGCTCCTGGAATATTTCTCGCTTGCCTCAGACTTTAAATGAAAGAAGAAGCAATGAGGTAAGGCCACTAAATGGCTGTCCTGAGAATAAGCGAGTGCCTTGGTATTGGTCAGAGAAATGGGAGGGAAAAAAACCCCAACATCACATCCCACCGGACTCTATCCACAGAAGTGTGAAGGGCAGCGGTAAAACTGGACTTCAGAAACTGTGCTTCACCAGTTCAGATAAATTCAAGCTTCTCAAAACTCTCCAGAGAGGATTACACTTTACTAGACCAAAGGATTTCCAATTCCTGGATCTGCTCTGCTCCCCTTGCTGTAAAGCCCAAACCAAACCCCTAAGGTCCTAGAATTTCTTCTCTATGTTTGCACCCTGACTTGTGCTGTGAGAGTTCGAAGCACAGTCTAGACTGAGCCCCCATCACTGCCCGATTCTGCACCCTTTCCTGTTGCACAATCCACCGCTTACCCTCTAACATAGCTTGGATGTGTCTGCTCCTTTCCCTTCACCCACCCCTTCCTCCTTTAGCCTGCCACCAACCATCTTTGGAGAATCTACCAATCAGTGTCT